>JAGFPH010008377.1:35447-49641 GCA_018207615.1 Philaenus spumarius
TAATGTAAAACTTTGGTAAATAAATTAACTAAATTTAATACAGTTTGCTAAGGTTATATTTATTTGATTTGGTATTAATGATGACATTAATTAAAATCAATAAAGGAACTCTACAAATATAGGAGGACTGTACAATGTACAAAAATGTTAATGTTGATGTTAATGTTTAGGTTAATGACACAGATATGTGTTTTAATATTTCAGTTTCATAGTGTATTTATCATTCTGTTTATAAAACTAAAATGCTGTCATTTTGTGTTGTACAACAGCTTAGAATCGAATGTACTAGTTACTTACTGTTGAATCCTCGTTGTAAACTTCAAATGGAACAAAATAACTTAATACAACTCAAAAAAAGCTTAATAAAATCTGGTCTTATGCCATTGTATGTTTTAACAAAATTGTTTAAATAAAGTATACGATCAGCCTAAGTCTGTTGTACATTTGTATAGAAGACAGCTTCCGTATTAAACAATGGCTACTGAATTAATCTAAAAATGTACATTATTAAGTTATTGACTTTAAAATTGTGCTTTGGAAAGGGATATAATGAATCCATACTATATATTGTTTTTTTTTTTTTTAATTATTGTTTGAATAAGCTTTGATTTTTATTTGGTAGTTACTATTCAAGCTACTAGCGTAAACTGAGCTATCTCCATCTATTCTCTCTTCTTAAGTGGTTAAGACGTATGCGCAGTTCACCCCAGACCAGTCAGATCCTGTCAGAACACAACTTCCTGTGGCCTTGAAATGGTATCTGAAACAAGGTATCCGAAAGCAACGCGACCCCCTTTCTTACCTATATTATGACACCTCCGCCATCTTGAATCCGCCATGACAGTCACTGAAGTCAGCAACGCATCTCATATGTAGTTCATAAGAGCCGATGTTGGGGCCAAATAGGCGCCACGTCTACTACTATGTTCTTTACATCTCTGTGGTACTTAAAAAAACAGGTCCTCCTTCTTCCTTCCAGAAATACCGTCATGCCACAAAGTGGAAAATGGTTTCAACAATGGTTCAATTTTCCGATAGGGACAAAACTTTCACGAAATACTGTTAATTGTTTACTAAATAGCACTTTTATGAAAGTATCTACCCGCGGTAACATTATCACTTTTTGAAGATCTGCAGTTACGTATACTGTATTTTCTTCGGGACTTTTACATTGAGTTTGGTAAAGGTCTCTCGCATCTGTAGCAGCATCAATCTGATTTTTTCATGAATAGCATTCCACGCAGACATCTTTTAAATCTTCAAGTTTATTACCTGGAGCTGAAAATCTTCACACGATTTACATTCCTCGTGGCCTAATTTCGCAAAAAAAGAAGCGTTTGAAGAAATAACATTACCAGAAAAAAAGACGCGATATATACCTATATTTATAACTAACAGTGTTTTATAAAAAGAATAAATGACCAATCTAGTGAAGATAATATATTGGATAAGTGTGAGCTCATTATAATACATAGATGGACATAGAGTCCATCTTGTCCTACATTTTGTCCTAATGGATTTCGTTCTTCCTTCTTTTTGAGATATCAGAGCTGAATTTATTATTGTGCTACACTAGCCGATGAAGCTTCGTAGGGGATAGATTTTAAGAACTCACTGAATTCGGAAACTGGTAGTTTATACAAAATCTGAAAACAACAATATTAAACAGCGTGTTACATTTTGAAACTAGTGACAGTAATGTTTGCCCACACAATTTTTTGTTTCATTTCAGATACAAAATAGTAAATGGGAAGACTATAATGGTAGTATAAGAATTTATTGATGAAACTATGGAATTCTATCGGGGAAACAGTCGGAAAACATGTGGCAATAAATAATTTATCCGAAAAATTCAGGATATCATTACTTTAATTACTACCGCTTTAAAAGAGTTAATTTTTTTGCACTTGTAGGCGATTGTTATTGGTTTCTGTGTAATTGTAGAAGTAATGAGAGAGTAGATGATGATGCAGGAGTTTTTATTAACAAGAGTAAAAGAAATTCATGGATATAAAATATTTCAGAAAACTGATGTTTACCTGGTGCATAAATGTGCCTCGGATTCTATAATATATCCGTTGATGAATATACATTTTAAAACAAAATAATGAAGCCATATTTCCTAATAACAGTAGAAGAAAGAGTGAATTGAACTACTAACAATTCGATTTAGAGTATTTCTGTTATCAATTCACTGTTTTCAAAAATCACTTAAATTATTTTAGAAGTTTGTCATACCTCCGTTACTTAACAACAAAACGCATTATTCAGTACACAACTTGAGACGTTTACGTTGTACTATAGGTTGTTGAGCAGTTATTTAAATAAAATAAATGTTTAAAATTAAGATTCAGTTTAACGAGTCTTGCAGACTAAAATCAGGACTAACTAACAAGGGCTAGCCCACGGAGCAGAGAAAAGTGACTCCAGCCCCTCCCCCCCGTGACGTCATGAGAAGGAACGATGCCACACGCCGCCAGCACGCAGCGCCTGGTATTGGGTTTACGTTGCAAATACACTGTCCTGCAGCTCTCTACGTTCATGGAATTAGAATCAAACTTATATATTTCTATTCTGCATGAATTGACGATTCCAACGGTGCAAATATATTTTGGTTTAATAATGTCTGTGATTTTTAATAACAAGAAATACTTACCTATTTTTAAACGTGTGACATGAAAATGTAAGTAAGCGTAAACTTTTTTTATTTTTGAGGTAGAGACAAACTTCCAGCGAGAAAGTTGTAGATAATAAAATTATCTACAACTTTTATTGCAAACATTTTTTTATAAAACTGCTGGTTCGATCAGTAATGCAATGAAAACACAAAACTTCATTTAACTGCTGTCCCGGGGCGACGCACGGCCGGCCGTACCGCGTTTTGCCGCATATTGTTTTGCGACAACAATTGACTTAACATATTATTATAAATATTTTTAATAGATATAACTTAATAAATGTTTTTCTAAAATACATTTAAGATTTACAGTAATAAAATAGATCAAATCTAACTAGTATAATGCCTACAACGGAAAGTGTATTGTAATACTGTAAAATCCTTCAGTTGTATTACAATTTCATAATGTGATTTAAATTCATAACATACGGTTATATGTAATAAGTAACAGTATATTCCAAAAGGGTACATTGCTATATTCATTTACTTATAATATTATTTTAGTTTAATGATATTTTCTCAGTATACATTAGATAGCTCATGAAGAATAACAACTTTTGTCCTCATGTATTAAACACCGACAAATTGGATACATAATATTCTAAGGCAAACATGGCTGAAAAATAAAAACAATGGCAATGGTGCTGTGAATATTTTTAATTTACATAAATGTAATAAAATACGGTAAACAACTTACAAAATAATTACTTTGGTGTTTTGTTCCCTGATTGTACCCATTTTGACATTTTTTGTGTACTTTTTCTATTGTCTACTACTTTATTCAGTCTATTCAGATGCCTAATCCTAATTATAGTCCTTAATTTAGCATAGAGTTTAATTGCCATCGGGCAGACACTGGGATACTTTTCTTTTAATACTTGTTCGAATCTTGCCACTACTTTTCTTTCCCTGTCAAGGCCACTGCCATGTTGCATTTTGAAATCATTTTCAAATAGCATCACTTGCTTCTTCCATCCATCTGATGGTTCCGTAAGACCTGAAATATAATGACCCGTTTCAGTTACATGTTGTATTTTTTCAGTTGCAACTATGCATTTTTTAATTTCCATCTCAATTTATGTAAGTAATTAATCTGTACTCAAGGTAAGTTATACTTAAAGGTGTTTTTTAAATAAAAACCAAGAGTCAATAAGTATTAGTTATTACAAGATAATTAATTAATTAACTAATAATTACAAAATATGTTTTGTGTGTGTCAGTTACGGAGAGGCTAAAAAATATGACAATTACATTTGTGGAATTAGGTTAAACTGTAACGAGTTATAACTAAAAATATTCATATTCGCAGTAAACATGAATAATCAGCGAATTTCAAATGCCAGCATATGTAAAGTACAAGTAAATAAAGTGTTATTAACCACTACGTTAATAACAAAACAGCTAATTTCCTATACGGGAAATTCGCTAAAATTAATCATAATTTAATAATTTAGTAAATTAAAGCTTTTACCTCCACGAGAAATAGATGATACCCAGCTTTTCTCCAGGGTTGAATTCTGCGGTAGAAGACTTCTTGTAACAGTTCCCAAGCTTGGGTCAAGGTGTTTGACTTTGAACGCTAAGTATCCTGCAATATAATTAATAGCTTCTTGTTCAGCCCAGTCCTTTTCTTGGTCAATAGGGAAGTCGTCAGCAGAAAAACTTTCGTCTTCATCAAATGGTTCATCAACCGTTTCTGTGATTTTGACCTGTTGAGGTTCATCAAGAGGAGTTACTTGCTTATCGGCTTCTTCATCGGCTTCTTTAGCACTGAAAGCAGAGTCTAACAATTCAGCTGTTAGGTAAGTGCTAGTTGATGTCTTATCATCCTCAACAAGCTGGTTCGACTTGGGAGATGGCTTAGGTAATTTATTAGAAAGTAACAGTTGTTTAATCCTGTATGTTACTTCTGTGGCAGTTGGATGGTCGTTAAATCTTCCCATTCCCCTCAGTTGCCCAAACAAGCTTTCTAATACATCCTGTGTTAGTCTCACGGTTAAAATGTGTTTCAAGCCAATTTCTTTTAGATCTTCGTGAAGTTTCAGAAGTGAGGAGATGGACATGAGAATCCCTTTTTGGAAAGGAAGGATGTTCTTCTTTCCAATGACCCTCATTGTTGAAATTGTTTGTTCAACTTCTGCTAATATTTTCTTCTGATCTCTAAAAACATTTTCATCAATGCCAAAGGCGAAATTCATAGGGTTATTCCCATACAATCTTTTGCTGTTCATGAGATCGAAAAATTGGTCCATTAAATCGAAGAAATCTGAAGCCTTATTATTACCTAACAGCACCAATATAGCCTTAGCCACTGTGTGTGAGAATACTGCTTTAGCAGGGCCGACTTTTTGCCTTGCATTTCCCTTTAAAGTTAGAAACTCCGGTTTGAGTTTATGGCATAGCCTTATTTCACCTTTGTCTTTCTCTAACAAATCAGTAAGTAAACTTACTTTTATTTCAGTTCCGTCCCCTAACTTTAAGCCGCTGTCCAATAAGTGATTTCTCATTAATTTAAAATAATGAGGCATGTCTGCAAAAACGTAAATGTTTCGAGATGCACAAGCAGGGTTTACAAAAGAGTTATTGTCAACGCATATTTTTAACTCTTTGTACAAGGTATTGCAGCCCCCTAAATCGGATACAACAGCAACAACCCGTATATTACTTGTTTCTAATTCTTGTATTATATTAAACAATATATCTTTATTCATCGTTGTATCAAAAGAGTAGTAAACAGGTTGTTTCCAGGGGGATACTAAGCCTCTTGCCAGAACAACCTGGACTCTTGAGAAGGGTCCTAGAGCTTGGTCGAAACCTGCGTGGTAACAAATTTTACTATCGATGTGCATTTCATCGAAGCTTAAAATGCACGTTCTTTCAAGGTCAGTCATTGTTTCTGAGCTTTTAGACATAAGTTCTAAAACATTAGTCAAAAGACCAGGATCACATTGAAACTTTGAACACCATCTTTTTAAAGTTGATGGTGAAGGCAAGGGGAAGTTCATTTTTTTCCTTAAAAATTCATAGGTTTTCTGATTGAGAGCTCTTAAAACTATACCTCTAGAAATGTCATCAGAGTTCCACTTCACTGTACTTTTGTTACTAACAACAGCTTTTATTTGGTTTGCAGTAAAGATCTTTTTAGCATTGTTAAAAAATGAATGACACTGTTTATTACATTTCGAACTTTTTACTGAAATGTTTTTTTGCTTGGTTGAGGCCATTTTCAAATTAGTTTTAGTTGTCATTAACCTTTTAAATTTTTTTGCATTTACTTTAATTTTTTGTTTAGCTTTTTGTAGTTCGCTTTTTAGTGCGAGCAATTCACTTTCAATGGCTTCAATCTTTTTTTGTTTTTCTAAACAATTTAAACAATCAGTGATGTTCTCTTGACTACATGATGTGTTAATACTTTGACTACTTACATTAATAGAATTACTTTCAATATCTTCTGTCATTGATTCAACATGTTCCAATCTAGGTTTTTTAGGGCTTAACGTTTTTAAGCCATCTAAAGCTGCTTTCTTAATTATACGATTGTTGTGTCTTTCATACCTTAAGTTTTCATGGTGGTCTTCGTCACTCGTCCTATTTAAGTTGATCGATGGAACAGCACCCTTTTTCAAAATCTTTTTTTGTGGCAAGCCAAGGAGTCTGTTTTTCATATCGTCCTCATAATCACTAGGAAGAAAGTGGTCACTACAAATCCTAGCATTGTTTTTATTTATAGGATCTGCCCTTTTGCATTTAATTTCCCAAATAGAACTGATCGCTGGATCTTTAGGAAATGTGTGATAAACAACACCTTTAGTTTTTCTTTGATAATTTGCGCACGTTGCTACAGAACAATTAACAACCATCGTAAACAATTAGAGTACAACTCACATTTCACCACACACTATCACCAACAACACTACTATAAAACTGTAACACACACATGACAGAACGCGGTGAGAAACGCGACTAATAAGCCAAGCCGTGTAGCAGCCACGTGGTCCGCGAGTGTCCTTGTAGCTACGTCATCGAGGGGGGAAGTAGGGGAGGTGGCGGGGCCGGCGGCGCGCTCAGACTTCAAAGGAGTGGGCTAGCCCTTGTTAGTTAGTCCTGGACTAAAATACTTCCAATGGTGACGTATTTAAAACAGATTACATTTCATCGCGGAGGTTTAATTTTGGGTATGTCTAATTGGCTATTTCGTGGTCTGAAATTAAAGTTATTTTAATACTTGTATTAATTAATATATTTTGAGCTATGTCGTAGCCTACCTAAATAATATTATTATTATCTACTGTCAAATAATTGTCCATTGTTACATTTTAAAACCTGTCTTGGTCCTAGGTGGTTTAAATTTATATTGTATGATATAACAATCTTTGATACAAAATCATAGTTTCTAGCAACTGTTAGAAACTATAACTATTATAACTATATGTAATATAAGTTTATCAGAATCTGAAACAGAAGATTATGTAAGGTGAAACACCAAATTCAGGACCTCGGTATCTCTATTTGAGCACAAAATGAATGTCATCCTTAAACGTAGTAGAGAAAATGTTTCTTGAGCATTATATAAGTTAGTTATATTCTGCAGCAGGTAGGAGACTGGATAGCAGTAGCGATGTTAGTTTGAATTAAGACTATTCTGTATTTATGTAACTCTTTTTCTGATCTCACTATTCATTTAGTAGTCTTCTGAGCCCCTTTTCTTCCCCATAATACCTCGATAATGCTTCTACCATATTCGAATTTCTTTGTTAACTCTGTGATTAATTCGCCAGGACTAGCCGCATAGATACATGTCAATAATTTGGCTTAATAAACATTTACGGAGAACAACCAATCAATATTTTTATAATAGGACTATCAGAGGCTCTTATTAACTCCTTTATTTGTTCATTTTTAATTTTCCTTCTAAGAGCCTTAATTATTTTCTTTCTCATAGAAGTAGACGCTCTTATTGAAATTATCTATATGAAGTGAATAAGGATCCAGTAATAACCCTGTGAAAGCTTGTCTGGGGTATGTAGATTGAATCTTCATAAATTTCGACATAACTGCATATGTTAAGATATATGTCGTAAAACATGTGGGAATATTTTGTCCGAAAAATTCAGGATCTCATTACTTCAATTATAATCGTTTTAAAAGAGTTAATTTGTTTGCACTTGTAGGCGATTGTTATATGTTTCTATCAAGTTTTAGAACTAATGAGTAGGCGATGCAAGTGTTTTTATTAGCAAGTAAAAGAAATGCGTGGAATTCTCATTAAATGTTTCAGAAAACTAATGTTTAAATAAGGTATCTAAATGAGACTCACTTCTTTATTGTATCCGTTGATGAATATACATTTTAAAACAAAATAATGAAGCCATATTTCTTAAGAAATATAACAGAAGAAGAAAGAGTGAATTGAATTACTGCAATTCCATTTAAAGTATTTCTGTTATCAAATCATTGTTCACCAAAAAATCGCTCATATAATTTTAGAAGTTTGTCATATCTCCATTACTTAACAACAAAACTCATTATTCAGAACACAACATGTGAAGTTTACGTTGTACTGTAGGTTGTTGACAGTACAATGAAATGTTGAAATGTTTGAAATAACGATTCTCTTTAACGAGTCCTGCAGAGTAAAATTCTTCCAATATTTTCTCTAATGATGAGATGACGTATTTCAAACGTCTCCATCGCGGACGTTAATTTTGTGTATGTTTAATTTTGCGTGATTTGTTTCTTTTAACTGAATTTAAAGTTACTTTAGTCCTTGTATTGATTATTTAACTTTGAGATAGGCCTATGATTAACTTATAATTAAAAAATCTATGAACTATTTAAATAAATCTTTAGACACTCTTTTGTTTCACCTTTGATCATCTCACGTTCACTTTGCGGACACAATTTGTGGATAACTTTCGTATTATCAGTATTTATATAGGTTTATATTTTTGAAGTGAAATTTCTTTAGGCGCGGCCGCTCGAAAAGTGGCTAATTATTTTGATCCCCAAAAACAGAAGACTTAGTATTATTTTACTTTAAATTATGTTTTACTATCGCACGTTTCAGACTAGATTATTTTACCTAATAGGGGTTTAACGTAATGTCGAAAGATTAATTGTTTTCAGTTGGAGACTAGGAAGAAAATAAAAAATAATAAAAGGTCTCGATTTTACAGAGATTATGCGGAATTATTCAAATATACAAGAATGTATAATTTTATTTGGCTAGTTTAGCTAGTTAAATAGAGGTGATGACAGATTAAGAGAGGTGAAGAGCTGAGATTGTAACATTCTAGTGACACAAGTTTATAGGAGGATTACCACCTTCCCCAGTGACCCATTTCCTAGGATTACATTAGATTAAGTTAACCTCAATAACAAGAATGTATTACATGACTGACCTGTATTTACACTTATATCCACTGTCCGTGCTTTATGTAATCATCGCACATGAGGATTAAACTTAGTTTGTGGAAGAATTTGAATAATGTACTGTTTGCAACAGATGTTTATTAACAAAATTATTAAACAATTTTATTATAAAAAAAAATATAACAATAATTCTCTTTTTTCTGCGGTTCGTATTTTTATGTATACAAAAAATAAGTCTACATAAAATATAAAAATTTATATCTTGGTTACTGAAATGGTAGGAGTTATGACCTAAGTTTAGATACAAAAAATGTTCAGATTAATAAACCTTCAGTTTGAAATCCAATTTGACCTACAAATGCCATTTGGTTAGTTTTAATAAGCGTTTTCATTTAATATATCTTTAAGGTTGGAAATCTTGTGGAAAAGTGCCCAAGCTTGACATCGTTTGAAAGAATATATCATTAGCAGTATTTGGTAAAACTTTGAGTTATGTAAATATAACTGTTTATTGATAATAAATACAAATACAAGTACGCTTAGGGCTTCCATCTTGAAACGGGATCATTTAAGAAAATCTTGATTTTCTTCAAAATTTCCCTTTTAAGAGACCTTTATGTCTAGACCTATGTTTACATTTGAAAATTAATCAAAAACTACCCCTCTCCACTAAAAATAAGCCTTTTAAGGTATTGGGATTTGATAAAAAAAATGTCCAATCTTTGAAAGTTTGTTCTTCAAACCAACCTGATTTTTCCTATCGAAGTACCGAGTACTGCGGGGCAGGGCTATAGAATACAAGGGCTGGACCAGTCCGCTAAGGAAAGCGTTCCCGTCCTTGCCACTGTGATGACATTACTGTGGTAAACACTTGCTCCATTCCCACCGCATTTCATAAGTATTCTCTACTACAATAATTTCAATTTCTTAGCAAAGCTGTATTATTTTTATAAAGCGCTCTTCTTTAATTTTAGTATTGACACTACACAAAGCAATAAGTAGACTGTAAACAATTTAGTCTAAAAATGTAAGCAGAAGACAGGGTTACAATAAAACTAACTAATTAGTAGATAATAAACCGATGTAGTGTACTAATGTTAGCATACTTTTAATTTGATTCTCTGAAACATTTCTGAAAACTAAATACGAATTGAACAAAATGTGCCACATTATTGAAAATGATTGTATTTATTACAATATACCACCAAAACTTGAATGTCATACTGCAGTTTAATAAAACATGTATAATACTAATAAAATAAAACACATAAAAGTTATAAATACTTACACATAATGAGTAGCTTATATGCAGATATGCACATGACATAATAATAATTGCTGACATAAAATATAAAAAAAAAATGTAACTGCTTTATAGAAACTTTCCTTCCCTAGGCCTTAGGGAATAGTTAATTTAATAGTTGAATTTAAACAATTGAACTATTTAAATTTAAATTGACACTGTGCAATTTAATTTAGTCTAGAAGTTAAACTTAAAATAATGTTTTATTTTTCTCATCAATAATTTTATTACTCTAGGTTTAAATTTGATTATAATTATTTGTAGCCTATATTACATATTTATTTATATCTAATTATTCTGATAATTTTAAGTGCATTTTGCTAGTAAAGAATTTTTTTAAACATTTGAACTTAAAGCTGCAGAAGAAATTACTTGAGGACCTTGGTTACTTTTTAACATAAAGTAATCTCGCTTGCAACTCTTACATTAAATAAATAATATTTTTTAATGTTTATTTTAATTTGAAGCTGATTACTTAAAATTTGTTGTTTTTAAATTTTGAGTTATCAATAATTAGGCCTACTGGTACTCTAAGTTTAAATCTTATTATTATTTATATATTATATATTTATTTATTTATATCTCATCGTCCTGAAAATGTTTGTTTTAATGTATTTTGTTAGTAAAGGTGTTTCTTGGAATATTCAAGTAACGCTGCAGACAATATTACTTGATAATCTTAGTAACATTTCATAAAGTAATCTCGTCTGCAACGTAACATTAAATAAATAAATACCTTGCTAAACATATAATTTAGGTGATTGTGTATATTCTATAATTTTTTAAAGAAATTCGTGGAATGTCTCTTCGAGAAAATTAGCATTGAATATGTGTCAAAAAGCGAAAATCTCGCGGAATTATATACCTTCTTTAAAAAATGTGTACTGAGCAAAATAATTGCTCAATAACCAAACTCGCTAAACATATAACTAAGGTGATTGTGTGTATCGAATAATTTTTTAAAGAAATTCGTGGAATGCCTCTTCGAGAAAATTAGCCTTAAATATGCTTCAAAAGGCGAAAATCTCGCGGAATTATATACCTTCTTTAAACACTTGTACTGAACAAAATTATTACTCAATAATCACCAAACTTGCTAAACATATAATTTAAGTGATTGTGTGTATTGTATAACTTTTTAAAGAAATTCATGGAATGCCTCTTCGAGAAAATTAGCATTGAATAAGCGCCAAAAGGCGAAAATATGGCCGAATTAAATATTTTCTTTAAACACTTGTACTGAACAAAATAATTGCTCAAAATTAACCAAACTCGCTAAACATTTAACTTAGGTGATTGTGTGTATTGAATATTTTTTTAATTAAATTCGTGGAATGCCTTTCCGAGAACATTAGCTTTAAATATGCGTCAAAAGGCGAAAATATCGCGGAATTATATACCTTCTTTAAACACTTGTACTGAACAATATAATTACTTAATATTTACCAAACTTGGTAAACATATAATTTAGGTGATTGTGTGTATTGCATAATTTTTTTAAAGAATTATCGTCTGCAACGTTATATCAAATAACACGTGAGATCTAAGGTGAACCGTGCTTACGAGGCGTGCCATTGTACCAGAGTGACATCACATAGGAGGGGGGCGAGAGGAAGGTTGGGACAGTCGGCTAGCGTCAACATCAAAGAAGTGGACCAGCCCTTGTATTCTATAGCCCTGACCGCGGGGGCCGTATTTTGTCCACGTTGACCAACTTTCCTCGGTAATAATTAACTTAAGGTGTTGCCACTTTCCCTGCTGTATCCCGCATATCATTATTGATGTGCAAGCCTTTGAAGGATTTTGTAACCTCTCAGTGTACCTAGTACCCATCTTCTTGATAATTTCCCCCGCCCGAGGTTCGTCAACAAGATTAGTTTCATCGTAATTCCAAATGTTATTTCTGTTTCCAAATTATAAAAAAAAGTTGTTTACAACCTCTTCATCGGTGTTTGCCCTCGAGTACGAGATGTTTTTTGCAGTTCTCACGTCAACGCTTCTTTGTGTTCTTGCGATGGATCAGAACATGAGCCCTCCAATCAGTTCCTGGAAGTTGTTTCTAAATCGCAACTCTTTTCTTTCACGGTGGTCCAGATAGGACTTGACAATAAATCTTAGTTCAAGCACATCTACAGGGAAATCGTAGTTTGAAACGACAACAATGTGACCTACGAACTGCATCTCCTCTTCATTTGTGAAAAGAGCAACCCCACAGCGTTGCTGGGGTCAAGGGTTTTCTGGCTCTTTATAGTCCAGTCAAACAAAGTTGGGTTTGCTGCATTAAAGCATGCAGTTGCTGCCTCCAAAAGTGTTCATGAATGTGTTGGGGAATAGGATGGTTTAAAATAGAGGATGGAGCAGTGAGTTTTGTCGTACTAGGAATGAATGCTTTTTGAAGTCTCTTCATGATACACCCAGAACTTTGTGCAATCGCTAGCTGAACTAGCAGATTTCCCCTTAAAGTCATTATTGAAATCAAATCAATAAAATAAAAATAATAATCCAAGATTATGGTACAGTAGAACAACAACAATTAAATACGACAGACGATTCTTGTAGCCAGTAGCCTTTGAATCAAAACAACAACAAAAAACAGCCAGCTGAGTGGAAGTAAATAGCCTAAAATGTCGTAAGTAACAATACTATATGTGGTGGTTAAGATATTTTACCAGTCGCTTAAGGTATGTTAGCAGTATCTATTATGGTGATTACAACATTTTTATCGGGGCTTGTGATATTTTAGTGGCAGATGGTGGTAACGATGACTTTTTTAAATACGTTTTAAACGATTTTTGGGGGTTACAATACTTATACCAAACGATGTAGAATAATCTGCTAAACAACGAAAGCACCATACTTTAAATTACCAAAAAAAGCCTCTTCTACCTGGGAAGGGACGATATATATGAAAGCTGTATATGTACTATGTACACCTTCCTTCATATACTATATACAACGAGCTACACACATACTTAGACAACGAGCATTCACATGTAATTATATGCATTTGTACACAATGAGCATAGAAATTACTTATATACATTTATACTCAACATGCACACACATTCACTTTTATACGTTCATACGCAACGAACATACATGTATACATGCCCGTACATACCGTTCGCTTACTATACTTCCGAAGTATTTAAGTAGTAGTAATATTTAATGAATGATTCTCATAATTCTTTGGATTTTATGTGTAGGATAAATGAGGGTTTCCGAAACATATCTATCATTACTGAGAATCCATGTTTGATTATTTATGATACATGCAATTTCCAGTGTCTAAATCGTAAATGAAACTTGTTTGGAATTCTTTGAAACCACTATAATTCAAATTTGTATAACGCTAAAGTGTTTATGTATCATTAAGGTAAATGCAGTTATATAATTAAGTTTAACTTTCACATTTCAGGTGGAGCAAGGGCTTCGTCTTTACAATCAACACAAACAACAAGCTGCTGTCAGTAAATGGAGAAGTGCTCTTAAAAGGATACGCAAGCCTAGCGATAAGTTTATACTGCTTGGGTATTTATATCAGGCGTACATGGACTGGGGAAAGTACAGGTAATCGTGTTATATACTAGAGAATGTTACTTTCTAAAAAACAAAATGCCTTCTTTTAAATTATGGATAAGTAAAATGGCAATGTCACTAGAGACCATTATTTGAATTAACACTTGGGCTGAGAGTTCAGCCATACTGTTTTTAAATAATCAAAAATGTTTCCAATTCAAGGGATATTATATTCGAGACAAGGGGATATTAGCTCATACAGCCCTGAATTATTCCAAATGCTTTCATTTAATTGTTTAAAGCGTTTTGTAATGGCGAATGAA
>JAGFPH010008378.1:15460-44835 GCA_018207615.1 Philaenus spumarius
GTGACTTGGATACTTATACTCAAAAATGAGTTTAAATAACCTTAAATAATTAATTATCAAAATAAAATAAACTAGCTACTTTTAGGTTTAATTTATTTATAGGACTATACAAGTAAATATCCAAACATAGCTTACATCTGGCAGTATATTAATAGTATTTAAATAAACTCATTATAAAAACACCGTTAATCTGTAACATGTAATTGCGATAAATGTGTAATATTTAAGTTAGCATGATGTTAATTAAGACATTGTATAAATACTAGGTTCCATAATAACTTGTTATTATTTTATTTCGAAATAAGCTGCATCATATACGCAATTAATTCCACAACTAACACATACAATTTTAACTTTGTCTGAATTTTAAAATATAATAGCAATTTAATATATTTACTAGCAAAGTATTTATTATTTAACAATTCAAAGAGTAAATTATAAATAAATATTTTTTTTAATTCAAACAATATAATATTTCAGTTTTTCATTTTGAATAGCCTTACACATTTAGTTCATGGAAAATACAAATATGTTAAATAATTTCTCAAGGTTCTTCTAATACTAGTTTGATTAACAAGATACACTTGAGAAACGTAAGCATTGAAACGGAGAAAATACTGTAACGTTCACAAAAACCTTACATCGTGACCACAAAAAAATTACCCCGATATAATGCAACATCATCATCCTTTGTGCATTGCGGGAAGGTACCTTTAAAATAGCAGGGGTTATGTAGTAATTAGTGCATCAATTCACCACATCACACTGCTGCTATCGTCAAGCCTCGCATTTCATCGTTTAGCCATTTTCTTTGACTTCACTTGGCATCCCTTCGTTCTACCGTGACCAAGTGTCTTAGTTATTTTAAATTCAACTAAATGCACAAATAATTAGTGTCTAAATCATCATGAGTTAATAGAGTGCCTTGAAATATGTGCTAAATATCAACAACACCAGGTAAAACTAATTTATTACCTGATTTGGTTTAGAAGCTAGATATCTGAAGTTTTCTATAAATAATCCTTCTTATTAAAATGAGTTATAACATGTTTTCTCTAATGAAATAGTTTTAGCTTGATAGTGAAATTAAATAGCCTAATTTTAGCCTGAGGACATATCGTTTTCAAATAACCTTAAAGTTAACTGTTTTAAATAGCCTTGTTTTATATTTTAAAATAGCCTAAGGACGTATCACTTTTCCTAATAACCTAAAAGTGAACTAATTTGAATAATTTTTATCAATATAAGGTAAATTTCCAACTGTAACCTTTTATGCTTTAACAGTGCATATTTCAAAGTATATTTATATAAAGTTACTGCCTAAATAAGGAAATATTAATTCATTTTTAATATACAAAGGCATAGTGATAATTTTATTGCAGAGTGGTAAATTTGAACTTTGAAATCTACCAGTTTTATAAATGCAAAAAAAAAATAACTAAATCTAATGTCTTGGTGTTACTACTAAGGTCACATGGTCTAAATTGTGCAAGATGAAACCAATTACAACAGGAAATGTAATACAGCTGTAATTTGCTGAAATTCAATATCAAACACGCTCAATGTTGCTCTTTTTATTTCTTATTATTGTCAATTTTCTAATTATTACAAATTTGATTCATTCAAACTTAATTTGGAATACATAACTTATATCTCCTCAATGAACAGACAAAATAATTTGATAATATGAAAGAAATTACTTACTTAGTCTTCAATTTATAAATTGATATTATTAAATCGTTGTGTATTTTACGAAACAAAGTAAAACATAATATGCTAAAGTGCTAAAACTTTAAAATTATAATTTACATTTAATTATTTATCATAACAATGTGTTTTGTTTAATTTCATTGTAATGTGCCGCCTGACGAAAGAAAATTTAAGTTGAAGTCGAACTGGACCTAACCTAAAGACAGCACATGTATTCGACAAAAATTTACTCCAAAATTTACTAAGTGACAACCTGCTTACCTTAGCTGACCAAAACGAGGTATCTGAAATATTCTTTCAGAGGCGAAGACAAAAAATACAATTGAAATAATGTAATTAAAACAATTCGTTTATTATTAAAAAAAAATATATGCCCTTAATTTAAAAAATTATATGTATAAAATTGATACGACCCTGAAATGAATTGAGTACAATATATCAAAAGAAATTAAAAACCCTCCCTTATAGAAAAAACAAAATAAAGAAAACCCACCCCTTTTTTAAATGACAACTAATTAATTTAACATAAGTACATGGTTAACATCAAAGAAAATATAGTAACATGAAAGTTACTGATACCCACAAATTTAAGAAATAAATACAAAAGTGTATTAATGTACTTAGTTATTTATTTTACATAAAGACAGGTATTTCCACTTAATTTGCAAAAGAAGGAGGGTTTGAGAGAAACAACTGCAACTTTTGCAAAGTAATTTAATTAACTGACGTACTTGGGTTGACTTAATGACCTAAGTAATGACAATGAAAAGATAGGTCTTAGGGGAAAATGCTTTTTGTGCCTCATCAAAGTTCTAAATTACGAGCACAATTACCTTTTACAGTTTCATTGTCTATAATATTTGTATAGATTTTCCGTGCAAATTCTATATTTTTTTTTTTTTTTTTTTTTATATCATTGTACACAATACACAACTTGTTTTAGACCAATTAGAACGTTTATGTGCAATTGAAGTTTATTTGAACAAACCAGATAGTCTGCTTTAAAGTTTTTGGCATTTATAAACGAAATGTAGATTACAATTGTACTTTAATTTAATACTTTGGATTTAATTTAATATTAAAACATTATTTAATTTAACAATACTGAAGTTATAACCTGTTGAAATAATCTATAACACTACATAATATAACATCATTTAAAGGAGGCACTATTTAATACCACGCAGAAACATGAAGGTTTTCAAAAAAATATTAAACACTAAACATAAGAGTTTTTACAATTTAGTGTTTCGAAAGAATAAAAGTGATTCTTACCATATTATTGAGACAAGTATTACATCCAGTTATTAGTAAATTAAGTTTTTCGATGAAAATAATTAAAATGAGGAATAATTAGTAGCTTGTATAAATATCTATAAAAATAAAAATAAATTATACAATTTTAGTGAATAAATTGTTAACAAGATACCATGACTTAAGTTTGCATTTTTATGGTGAAAATAATAGTTTAGGATATTTAATTTATACTTTTTTTACTTTTGCATACATTTCAACAACAATATCATCAGATTCTGTTTATGAACTTACTAAGATTGGTATGGTACGCAGTAAAATATTTACAAGCCAAAACATAATAACTTTAAATAATTGTATACACAGCACTTATTCTTATGCATGTAACAAATAAGAAATCACAAATGTTTACATGAACTGCCAATCTTTGAAATAGATAGTTTCCTCTAAATCTTTATACGGTTACTGGAAAACTTAAAAAAAAACATTATAAATCATGTCTTTACTTAAAACTGCATAACCACGATTTATTGTGTAAAATAAACGTGATCTTGACAAGAGCTGGAGTTATTCACATACTGTTCATTAAGGTGTGTAAAAGTGGCACATTTGTACTCATACTTTTTGTTTTACATTAAAGAAAACATCAAATTAAATATATTTAAAACAAATTGAACGGAAGTACTAAATATTATTTTGTATGTATTATTCATCATGGATATGTTTATTGTTTAACGATTGGTTCCATGTGTTTATGTATTGCATTTAACAATATATTTTAAAATATTTTTTACTTTTCGTTGATATTTATTTCTAAATAAATAAAGTATAAGGAAAGTGTTTTTTTTTTCTCTTAAAAAATATGTTTCGTAATTTAAAATAATTAGAAGTATAATGGTTATAAACGTCGTATAACTAGATTGAAACTAACATATATATAATTATCTAATTATTGTAAATTACGAAACATATTTTTTAAGAAAAAAAAAACACTTTTTAATTCAAAGTTAAATATGTAACAGAGCCTTATACTTTATTTATTTAGAAATAAATATCAACGGAAAGTAAAAAATATTTTAAATTATATTGTTAAATGCAATACATAAACACTTAAAACCCTGGAACTGGCAGAAGGCCATGCATGGCCTTCTCTCAGGCGCAGAACGCAACAACTTCACACATTTGCATAAATTTGCATATATTTGCATAATCGCTAATTTAACCCACTTAAAATTATCCAATCGTAATAAAACTGGCACCATTGGAAAGGAAATGAATTAAACTATAATTTTTGTATTTACAACTTTTTTGTAGAACACATATTTACATACGTAATCACTGTTTCAAAATTGTAGTACCTAAATCACCTATGATTCACGCGTCAATGAACGCCGTATACTGTCAAGACTTTGTCTCATTTTCAACGGTCTGTAATTCCTCACAGAAGTTATTTATGAAGAAGATCATTACAGCATTGAATTTAGCAGACGATTCTGTTTCAAACTGTGTCTTCAAATCACATGTTACTCTGAAAACAGCTGTTCTATAGGATATACGGTAAAAGCTTGTAATTGGTCATATATATTTGGCCAATACGCAAGCCTGTTTAGAATCGATTCTTACAGTCTTATTCGATATATACCTAAAATGTACAATATATGGTTATAAACAGAAATCTTCACAGTTTTTATCTATGTAAAATTCTATACATTTAGATCTCATAGGTTGGTATAACAAAGCTTTACACATGAACACAATTCATCGAACGCCAGCCGTCTAGTTGACTTCATTTGTTGACATTTGTTTTGTGTTATTTTATGGTTATTACAGTTTATAAAATAGTGTTATATTGTGTTTTAGTTATAAATAAATAAGTGTAGATTGTGTTTGAGTGAAATTAGGCTTATAACGGTGTTGTAATAAAACGGTAAGTTTATAAATAACATAGGCTATAAAAATAAGTTTTAGGTTAAAATGCCGATTTGAGGTTTTTGAATTTTCATTACAAAATGTAAAGTTATTTGAAACTGGGTAGAATGCTATTCGATTCTACATTTCATTCTCGAATTTTTGGTATAAAAAAAACATTGTTTGGTAAAAAATATCTTGGCATAGGCTAGTCACTTGAAATTAGTCAAGATTTGCAGGTTATGTAGTAAAAACGTTCAAAATGTTATTTTGAACTAAAATTTGTGAAATTGAAATATATTTTTACATATTTCTATTTAAAACTAAATTATAAAACTTTTGTGTATTTTGAAAAAAATTACAAAAATGTTTTACTATTTTTTATGTAGGCATAAAGTTCTTTTTTTTCCTTCCGTTTCTGAACATTTTTCGCTTTCTAAGCTAACAACTTTTACAATTTCAAAAGAAACTAATTTTTAGTAGCATATTTGAATTCTTTGAAGTTTCTTCTACAAAAAAGCTATGGAACACTTTTGGATTGGGGTTCATTTACTATTTTTGGCGAATTTTTAAAAATATGCTTGCAAAGCGCTATAAACGGGCTTTTCAATTTGAGCTTTAACCATGCCAGTTCTAGGGTTTTAAGAATGTCGGACATGTAATCTGTAAAACAAGGATAAAATAAAACATTTAAACTGCAAAGTTAACCATAATTTACGCACTGCTGCTTTAATAATTTGAATTGTTGTTCTTATTATTGTCGCATTGTCTTAAACAATGAATATTATTAAATACAATTTTAAAGTTGAATTTATCCATACATGACCAAAGAATGGTTTTTGACCCATGAACCTTTACTTATTTTCCTTGTATATGTATCTTTTGTATATTAGTAGTGTGATACTCTTTGTTAAATTTGTCTATATTGCTAAGATATGTTGGGTTCAAAGCACGTTCTGTGCCTAGCATGAGGTGAATGTATTTGGAACAATTTGACGACTTTTATAATAAACTAGTATAGCAAACTCTTAGACTCTAAGTAGGAGAAAGAGATTTAAGACATTTTAGATATTTTTATTTGAGAGACGTCAATGACAAACTGGTAGATAACGATACAATTATTAAGTTTATGTAAAGTTTGTACATTCTAAATAAAAAATATATTGACGTGTTTATAATACCATATTTTGGATGCCACAGATGCAAACACCATATAAAATGCAAACATTTACATTGTGTTGTCAAAGATTTGTATTCGTTATTGAAAACAAATAATGGTACTGTCTCCAATTTGAATTATATCAATGTAAATTAAAAGGATGAAATAGCCATTATCGGAGGAAGTTTTAAAATTAAATATATTCGTAATTATTATACTTTTTTTTATTTATTGTGTTGATATTTTTCAAGTCACCAAATATACTGTTTAAAATTTTAAAAATACAAAATCTTCATTTAAAACGTAATTGGAATAACTGTCCCTAACATAGTTCAAATCCGTGCGAATTTTAAAAAGTGGCAAATATGTGGTGAATATTAAAGAAAATCATGACCAAAGTTGTAGGTACAATAGTGTTGAACATTTTTGTCCAGTGAATTAGAAGTAGAGCCAATAAAGTAGGCAAAACAGTATTCGAAAGGTATAAATATAACCGTTTTAATGTCCACAACCTGGTGTAATCCGCTAATGTAATCGGTGATTAGGTGGAGTCGATCAACGTGATAAAATTATTAACACGATCTCTGCTAAGGACTCACATGTGAGCTTGACAATGAACACTATGAGAAGCTGCCGACGCACCGCAGCTAATCCCCGTATTAGCGTATTTTAAGTACACAATGAATTGCGTGCTTCGCACTCCAACCCTCATGTTAGGAAGTATTTTCAATACACAATCCATTGCGTGCTCTGCACGCCAACTCCCGTGTATTGGGAGAATTTTCAATACAGAGAGGATTGCGTGCTTCGCACGCCAATTTTAAACCTATGTGCTATATACGTAAATGTGCGTCTTCTTTAAAATATTAGTGATTATTACGTAGGAAGGTTCAAAAATAAAATTTTTTGTAATTTCTACTCATTTATAAATATAAAACATAAAAGGCCAGCTGTTCTCCAAAAACTGGAAATACGAAATTTGCGTATCAGGGAACGTGTTAACCAAATACAAACAAAGGATGGATATTTTATATTCCTATTATATTTAATTTATGTTATTTTAAAATTCTGATATTTTTCCTACTTTTGTACACTTTCTCTGAAATGTATTGTTAAGTATAAACGGACTCGTTATTACAGTTTTAAAATAACAGTACATAACATGTGTGTAAACTGCTACTAGAATTAAGATAGTTTTTAATGACGTTTCATACAAGGTGTATTCAGTCTACTAGTTCAGAAAAAAATCAGTAAACCCTACAAGTGAGATAACGTCGACCAATATCTGGTGTGATGAGGGTCTTTCAGTTGGCAGAGAGTTGCCACTGGATGGTTAAGTTCCTGTTTTCGAATCCCGGCCTTGGTCGATGTTTTTTCACTCATATTTTATTAAACTTTTGTTTATTGTAGTTAATTAAATAATTCGTATAAACTGTCAAAATCATACAAGTAATTTACATGCTGAGTTTACTCCGCAATCTAGCTGGATTTTGAGCATCATGATATTATATGATAATCTGGAATTTAAATCCATCAAAGTCACACGCTAGAACAACACGGAATGCAGTGAAACAAAAACAACCAAGGCGATGATGTGTTCTGTGTACAATCAAATAAACCAAAACATGCCATATATGTAAAGTAGCACATAGTAAATGTTTTCTTGCGTTCCATTTGATGTTTATATTGTAAAAATATCATCTTTCCAATAAGTATAAATTTGTATGATAGAAAAAGATCAAGATATTTAAGTGTTACTCTTATTATAGTTTAAATAACATATCGTTAAGTATGTGGATGAATTACAGCAAATTTAGAAGTTGTTTTGCGCCATGGCTCCATGGGCATTTAGTTTTAAGAAATAAATAAGATTGTATTACACAAATTCTTTATGAGTATTTGTATACAACTTTATGAAAAGAATTCGAACATTGAAATCAAGTTTCGAGCAAATGTAACTTAGGAAAACTAATTGCAGTAATGTTTGTAACTATTACAGAAACAAAAATTGAAACAACACGATCTTTTTTATGACCATATGTAATAAGTCAGACTCCAAGACAAAATTAAATCCTGAATTTTCTTAGCTTAATTTCCTGAATTTTCCTAACTTAATATCACACTAGTGTTATTTTAGACTCATGCAAATAAGACGCTATTAATGCTTGTATGTGTTTTCTACATCTGGCTTATTCTCGTTGTCAAAGTGAATACACTTCTCACGTGGGAGTGCTTGAGTTTATATCGATAGGCTAAAATTGTTATTACATTATGCTATAGCGCTAGAACTAAATAAAAAAAAAACTTTATAATTTCTTAATTGTCTAGAATTTTAAAACTAACCCTTACTTTATTTTACAGAACTCTAATTCTAAATAAGATGTATTGATCAACTAAATAGGATGTATCACGCTGTAAGACTTTAATAGTTATTGAAATTTTGCTAATTATATTACACTCTGATTCGTTACAACTAATAAACTACTACAGTTTCTAAAGCAATCAAGAATAGCAAGGTTAAAACAATTAGAATTTTACCTTTATTCCATTAGTGCCAACAAAATTATTTCTTTAACAACAAATTAAAATTTAGTTTCTAATATTGTATTAACGTGTATTTTGATAATATAAATGATTACAAAATAGAATAAAACCACTAAAAATTTCAGCCAAAAAAAATAAGGTAAATGGAGACTTCTGGAGGGGGAATATTAATACCGGATGTTCAAACATTTAGGCAATAGAATGCCCTATATTTGTTAGGATTTAGTAATTATTTTAAAGGAATTTTTTGTATACATTTATATTACACAAACTTTATTAAAAATAATATTTTAAAAATCTAATTTGCAGAAAATATTAGGAACTTTTCAATTATAAACTAATTGAATCATTCTTAGGTTGGCAAGTGATTTTTTAATTAATACGTTACAAAAAATCGTATCTTACTTCAAATAAAAAGCTTATAAGCATTTTATATAACAGCCAACACCACATTACTTATACCAGCCATTACCACATACTTTTCCAGGTATTTTTCCTGCACTCACCACTTATTACTTCGTTTGACTTGTTTCAAGAACATTTAAACTTTAGACTCGCGTCAAAGCGGCTATCATCATCTATACAATTTTTCTCGTTTTTTTGGTTTACGAGATTTTCGAATATGATTTCCCAATTTAGTCCTTTACAATGCAACGAGTAAAAAATGTTTGTCTTCTTTTCCCATTTTTTTAAGTTTGTAAAAATTGCCAGGCATTAAACATATTTACGGTCACTAGAAAAGATTTGAGATGCTATTAAAATTTCCTTTTTCTGAAATCAAATTCTATAATTTGTGATATTCTGGTTCATTCTAATGACGCTCCCCCATGTATGATATATGTGTTGTAACTCACTACAGAAGAATATGGATTGATATGAATACACTTTTTCGCTGCTCTGCCCAATGGTTAGGCTTTCCAACTGGCTTTGTTCTGTAAAACGTGTATATTACTGTGAAAGTATTGTTATAATTGTAAGTAAGCAAAATCATGTAGGTTTAGAATCCGTAATTTGATAAAACGAACCTCGTTTTAATTTCCAGAACTTTAAGAAATACACAACTTTCATTTTGACACGATCTCGCCGAATGGTTCCAGAAGTATCCTAGTCCATAACCAATCAAAATTACCAGGTATAAATGGGCTCATTTCATCACTTTTCGTTTGAAAATGTGTGTTTTCTCTCTGGATTAACACAATGAGAGATAAGTCTTCACCATCAATCACTTCAAATGGCATCATATAATTTTTAAGCCACTCATGTCTTTTCCATGATAATTTACAGTTTATATCACTGCTATTCCAAAAACGCTTACACTAAAAATTTGGCAAACACTTGTTTCTATAAGATAAATGTTTGAACTCAAATTATATTATCGTGAATTTACATCCATAATATTCTCAATAACACAATTATATCACTGGATAATAACTTTCAATCAGACCTTTCTGCATATTTACAACATTATCTGCAAATATGTTTTTACAAATCCGATTGTTTTGAAAGTTAAATCATCCGATAGGGAATTAAAAGGGCTACAAAAAAGGTACCTTGACATTTTTTGTTAAATGTACGGTTTTTGAGTAATTTAGGTCTGACTTTTTCAAACAGCCGCCATTTTAAAGGACATGATTGGATATAATCGCTTATTTTTCTTAATATAGATAATTTTTAGGTTAAACTTCATGCCATGATTGAAGTCAATCGGTTAAACCGTTTTCTAGATATTATTTATTTAGTAAAAGAAACAAAATGGCGGATATTTGGAAAATGAAGCATTTTTCGAAAAAAAATATTATTCTTCATTTTTTATTTATTTTGACCCATAGAACCATTTCCCGAAGTTTTTAACACTAACTTTGTTCCAACCTGTATATTGAAGTGCTTGTACTTACTTTAATGTGTTAACAAAAAAAAAAAAAAAAATGTTTTACGCATGATATGTATTATGTTTGCTTAGTATATCAATATGTTAGGTACTTTTAAATACAATTTTATCGAGTATGTTTTGAAACCAAATTACTAACATTTGTCCTGAAATAAAAATAAGGCATTTTATATGAAAAAATGTATAAAGTAAAATAAATATGGAGGTCTGATAAGTCAGAGACAACCCTACTCTTATATGCCAATTGCTCACATATTTAGGCTTCTTTTTTATCACAACTTTACAGAAGGTGCAATATGTATTATATTTACATCGGAACATAGAGATTGTATAAAAACAACCCTTATGAACAACATCGTGGACTGATGCAAGTAAACGATAAAATAGCTTTATTATAACATAAAACAAAGGCACTTACCTGGCTCCGGATGTCATCGTAGAAGTGTGATAAACAGGATGGTGTACTGTCAACGCTCCGCTAACACTGAAAATACACGACTAGTACATTAGATCGCTAGTACGAACCTAAAGATGGTAAAATAGAAAATGTCTCTTCTGTTTATTGTATAGTTTAGTTGTAATCATAAAAATACCACTAAACACAAAAGTATTTTTTGTTTTTTGGTCACGAATATGTTGTTAAACGTTGCATTATTATAATTTAAATTTATTTTTTGAAGGCTTTAAATATACAATTACTTAAACTTTATTTCAATTTAACCGGAAATCAAAGTTTATAAGTACACTGACACAGCAGAATTTTTTATTTGTGAATTATTTTTTATTATTTGTTAGCAGATTATTCACATCTACCAATTTTTAAAAATCACCTAAACAGTTACACATAAACTATTACTAAATTAACTTAAAGTTTAATAGTTTTCTCATGGACATATTGTGCTCTTCATAGGTAAAGTATTGTAAAATTTTACTATCTATTCGTATTTAATAAGAGCAAACTTTGATTGTATTCTTTATTACTTTGCAATATCTTAGACAATAATATTAAAATAAACACAATTTCTCACAAAACAACTCTATTGTCAAAACACTTTTTGATGAATTTTAAACGTTCTTGTGAGAAACTGTGGTAATTTTGTTTTAAATAATGTAACTTTTTCATAAGATTAGTTCAAGTAAAAATGTAATTTAAATAACCAAGATTTTAAATTTTCAAGAATTAATAGTTGTGTATTATGTGTACTTGCTGTAACTGTTTACAATTATTCTTTTACAATAACTTATATATAAATGTGTTGGAATATTTATATACATTTTTTTATTAATTAGGAGTAGTAATTGTAATCATTCAGTAAGTATGTACCATAATTTTGTTTCTTGTAACTATGTACTTTATTATAGAAAATTATTATTAGAAAGACTATGCTTTATACGAATTTCAAGTCGACTAAAAAAAACTAAGTTAATGATGTTAATCTTTTAAACCTGTAGTTTCCTTCGTACTATCACAGTACTTTACTACTTTAACGCAATATTATAAAACTATCCACTGAAATTTTTTTATAAAGTTTGCTTAAAGCAATGCATCATTTTAAGTAGCGCGTGTTCATGATTTCCGGTACACCTGAGGCAGACAAGTTTTAATTAAAGTAGCTTCTAGAAAATTTAATTTCAGATTTTTAATGGATCTCAAAGTATGTTTTGTATATGTGTGTTTTATTGTTTTATAACGGTAACAAACAATCATTTGTTCCGATTAAACAAACATTTTGAATTAAACAACAAAATTAAACCATACATTGTGTACCTATAAATAAATAAAATAGTTTTAAAATGGGTATTAATATGGTCTAAAAATTTTTTAACTAAGGGTGTAGAAGTAGTTAAAAAAGGGTGTTTTAATATTAAATTTGTTTTGTTTTTACCAAACTAATCAATTAATACATTGTAATTATCAAAACACATCCTTCGTAATTTTATATTTTAAAACTAAATTGTTAATTTAAATTTATTACTTAGCTTTTTGTTAAACATTATTATTTTACAATTACAAAATATTGAAGTTATTGTTCAATTGGCCGAGTTCAAAGAAGGCTAAATAGTAAGAAGTACCAGTGCCAAGTTTGCTTTAGAATAGACAAAAAAGTACTGTAATAGTAAAAACAAATAAACGGTATAAATCAATGTTTAAGTTTTAAATCCAATAACGTATTACACAGAATTTACAGATTTACACATAATAATTGTCTGTAATTGTGTACCTTTTAGCGTAAACATATTGACGTTAAAAGACCTATTAGCTATACTAATTCCGTCTTATTTATGCATAGATAAAATCACCTACATAAAATCCACAAATCAAACTTTAATAACAACTCTCATACTTTAATTGGTTTTTATATTTCTGTAAGTAAAAACAGAAAACCTACATCAGACATTTCACTGGGAGTCGTTATAATAAAATAAGTTTTATTATAAAACATTTTACTAATTGATACTATAAACAAACCAACTTAAATCATACACTTAAATACATAATTATATTATCCAAAAGTACTATCAAAATTTAAACAAACTTGAAATGAACCTGTTAACAAATGTACATTTTTTCATTTGTAAAATAATTTGCACTTACCAGGATTCCTTTAAAGACAAATTTATGATCTCATTATTTGTTTTAAATCATTTCCAATTTAGTTATTGTATTTGTTATAATAATACAATTCAACTAATAATTAGGTTAGTAGTGTGTATATACTCTTGTTATCTACTTCAAATTTATTGAACTTATTACTGTCTGTCTTTTATTTATTTTAATAAAATAATATTAATTGTTTAGTTATAACAGTTAAACTTCCATGCTTCTCGTTCTTCGTGATAAATTATATTAATCGGTGTCCCTTATCCTTGACATCAATTGCTTTTCACTGCACATGTTATTGAACGCATCAAAAAGAACCTGGAATAAAACTCTTCAAAGATTTCCAAAGGATGCATTACATGATAGCAAAAGGTAGTAGGAACTGTGTTTACTCAGAGGGTTTCTGTTTCTGGCGAATCAAATAAAGTTGAATCAGATCGTCTCTAAGTATACGAAAGGGATAGTATGGAAAAACAGAATAACAAATATAGTTACTAGTAACACACATTCTCTAACAAAGTATACAATCTTGTATTAGTTTGGAAAATAGAATATAAGTTTTACTTTTTCTTGTGTCTTTTCCATTTTAATGTAATTTTGGGATATCGCTAAATTCTTAAAATTGATATCAGAGTAGAAGGAATAATCTTTGACGAATTATACGAAACAAGGTTTTATATAATATTTGTAACTCTTATTACTGAGAATATAAAAATGTGTGGGTGTTTATTTCAGGTGTCAAAGAAAATCGTACTTTACTGACCACCTTAACTTAAAATTTTACACTTTTCATAGATTGATGTAAAACATTTTCAATAATTTTTTAGAGATTATATATATATATATATATATATATATATATAGATAACGTTTTCTCTAATTAATATTATTGGGACTCTTTTATATGTTAACACAATTATTTACCAACAATAACTATCGTGAGTTTTCTTAAAAATTCAATCGTAGGACGAAATAATAATTTAAAAAGTATGTTTTACAATACATGAATTATCAAAAAATTAATAAACTTAGATATATTACAATCTAAATATATATTTAACACCAAATTTATCAATGATTGAATGAAACCACGAACCATAAACAGAAGGAACAAAAAATAATAACAAACAAATTTAATGAAAAGTTGCATTTAATGTTCTACCCTAAATGTATGTTAAAACCCTCTGAAGATGATGCCAATGCCATTGAAATGTGCATTAGGTTAGTACACGAAACATAAATTTTCATTAAATTGCTTTGTTACTGTTTTTTGTTCTTTATATTTGTCGTTCGGGTTTTCATTCAATCGTTGTGAATTTGACGCCACAGTGCTCTTCAACCTTTGTAACCAAATGTATCGTGTGAAAACCATCACAAACTAAAGTTAGCTCCAGAAAAAGCTACTATAAATAGTACTTGGTCTAAGTTTATAGGTTGTAAACAGGTTCCATTATCAGTAAAGTTAACTTGTTTTATTTCTTGCCCACAATTTAGCAGTTGCTGTAAGATCTTTAAATAAATAAATGTATTTAGTTTATTGTAGTAAATTCCTCTTTAATCAATTCTTACTACTGAAATGAGTTGTAGTATATTCAAATTAATTATGTTTACTAATGCTTTTTTAAACTGTTGTAAAATGCATATGTACTTTCTTACCGTTTAATATACACCAATGCTTTTGATTTCTGATTCTACAAAAATAAGGCAAATTGAATTGCGGATGTATTTTTTTTATTACTTGATTCATCGGAGCGAAGAACAGAATAAATTAATTGAAGTGAAAATATATTTTTTTGTATTTTTTGGTATTTCCTTTTATTTCTTTTCAAAAATAATGATGTCTGATTACAAGTTGAAGCAAGTTTGAAAATATTAGCTTTTACGTTAAGGTTAAACACATTGTATAATATATGTACTAGGCTATGTAAATATCTGACTTTTTCAAGAAATAGAAAAGGGCATGACATTGAACGATTTAAAATTGATAATTAAAATTCATATATCATAAATGTCTCTTGCAATATTAACCGATTTTAAAATGCTAAACAAATCATTCTTAATTGCATACGGTATGAAAAGAACCTAGAAAAACGGTCCACTAGAAAAACCTCAATATAAATATTATAAATCAGAACTATCTGCCCAAAGTCTATAATATATTATAAGGTAATATTTGCTGGCCTAATACCAATAAAAATTAAATTAATTAAAAAAGGTGACAAATTAACATTAATCAGATTAAATAATTAAATGTATGTCCACAAACACAATCACACAAAACTATAATACTAACTAAACTAAAAAGTAAATGTATATTTAAATATGCATACTCGCCTAGTATTAATAAGTCGGCGTCAATATGTTTTACACTTGGAAGTCAGCTTAAAATGTATTACAAAAAATAATATTAGTACGATACCTTACTAATTCAGTCTATGCAACAAGAATACCAGTAACATATATGCAATGTAGGCTTATACAATTTAAATCAAATATTTAAACTTACTTTATCACCAAATATACAGCATATGTATATAAAATACGCACAAATATAGTCTTTGTGTAAAAATGAATATAAATATTGAACTATTCATATTAGTAGTGCACCGGTTGTTCATTGTAGGTAGACAATCAGTAACCGAATGTACAACATAATGTGCATTTAACATGTACACACATTGATCAATTCTTTACAAACAACTAACTGAATACTTGTATAGTTTAACTGATGTTTATAATGAGCTTATGTAATAGAAAACTAAAAAGAATATTTCAAGTGTTTAAGAAGAAACTAAACTACAACTAAAATATTTGCTCTCTTTGATTGTAGAATAATTATAAACTAATCTGGAGCGTGTATTATTTTTGTTGTAGTTTTGTTTTAGTGGCTTTTGTAATATTTTTATTTTAAATTTTGTACTTACTTGTTTTTAAACAACAAAAAAAAGGCCTTCATTAATGTTGTTTATTATTTATTTTTAAAACATCTAATGATTTTTTTGCATTTTCTGATTTTGATGATTATTTTTCTATTAAATAGAGTCACTTTAGATGGATACTAATTGACTAACAATATTTTAAAACAAATTACGTTTATGAAATAATATTAATAGTAGAGACAGGTGAAGCATTATTTTTTATTTGATTAGTTAGTTTGTTTCGAAAAATTAGATAGGAAAGAAATTGGTAATTAATAATTTCAATTAACTTTGTTTTGTCTAGTGTTCTAATGATTTTGAAACACGTTATTTTGTACAATATAAATTAATTTCTGAAAAGCTAACCAATATTAAGTAGAATAAATTGTAATAATTTCAGAATAAGAAAAATGTTTAAGTAATTGTGTAATGATTATCTGGATTTAATTAAACACGAAACAATTTGGTGTAAATCAACATTTCAGGTTTTTTTATGTTTATTTTGCATATTATGTTTATAAAACGGTGTAGGTCAAAATTTGTTTGGTAAACAATTCAATGTGATGCAAAGGTTCTGTTGGTAGTCATTGTTAAGAAATCAAATATAGTTGAGTAGTAAATGAAGTTCAACTTTTGATCAAAGTCCTTTGTTCCAATTAGTTACTCCTTGTCTAACATCATGTTAACGTAACTTAAAAATCTCTAATCTGAATATTATTGAAATTTGCAATACAGCTAAAAAATCTACGTATTATCCTCACAAGTAAACTATATTAACAAAGTTCTAACTTCAGACTCCCTTCAGATGACATAATTTATAAATTGATAAAACACACACAGAAAAGTTAAAATTTTGAACAGCACTAAATACGACTTGAACACGGAACATCAAAACTAATCCTTGTCTCAACTCAAACGTGTTTCAACGACAAAGTCGCCATCTTCAGGGAATTACGGGCAACAATAAAATCACCACGTATTTTATGTATGAAGATAATCCAAGAAAGATATTATTCCTAAATATATTATAAGAAACCCGCCACTGTTTCTTTATGAAAATATTAATATCTACGATGAAGAACAGAAAACCCTTTAGTCGGAAATATTTAAAAACCAATTGTAATTGTTAATGTTTCACAACTTTCTCTTTAAGGGTTGTTTAGTCGTAAACTCGAATTTCACAGATTCCACGAAGTAAAAGAGAAATTGTTATATTACATACCTCTTAGACATGCCGAATGCAAATGATTTTTTAATAAAATTATAAAATTCTATTCGTAAAATTAATTAATTTGCATTTATTATCCTCATTGTATTAAAATATATCAAGAGAATAGTGGAATTTCTAACAATTTTTTTTCTGGTTGCTGGTTAAAAAAACATCTAGAATATCCATTAATATTATGTTCGATAAACAAACATTTAAATGCGGATATTATAATTCTAATTGACTATAAATAATAGATACGATAGTCTGTTCCCTTCATTTCAGACTTTTTAGTTGAATGACACTGATCGTTGGGTGCAATGGATTGGCAAATATTATCTAAAATCCGTGTTTTAAATGTAGTTTGGCACTTAAATTATAACAGGATCTTATTGGCACTTGCTGGTTTACTAGAAAATGGAAGATAATATTAAAAGCTACAGCTCATTATATTTTAGTTTGTGATACTGTTTATAGCAAGAAAATATATAACTTACACCAACACAGTTTGTAGATCTCTAAATTTAGTACAATTATAATATTTTCTAAAAATTAAACATAAGAAAATTCAATTTTATTTAACTTTTTTATATTGGATTTGGTTTTTTATTTATTGAAAATCATACTGACTACTGACTTGTATCATTGTATTTGGATAACTTAATAGAATTCCGATCCAATGCATTATTTCAATCCACTGGAAATTTGACGATAGTGGCGCGATCTATGGGGGAAACGACGAAAGCTGTGTGTAGCACCAATGCCTTGAATGATTTCTCAATAGCACTACCCCGCGGCGTGATCATGCAATATTTTCCAGACAACCTTTTTTTCACCACACTGCCACCGTATGCATGCATAATCTATTTTATTATTCATGATCTATGCTTGTAAACTTGCATAATTTAATGGCTTCTGCGTAAAATAAATCTCAAATTAGCATTTGATATTTTTACCCTTACTACGTGTAACGAGAACATTAACTTAAGTTTAAGAAAAATTAAGGAGACCCTCTGGTAATAAAGTTATTTCACCCTTCTAAATATGATTATTCTTAACGTCCCTAAAAGTAAGAATTTTAAGTAACTTTAATTTTAATAGTCATGTTGCGTGGACAAAGAGTGTAAGTAATAACTTATATTTATTAACTTTTAACATGTCATGTGTTACAAATTTTTTTTGTCATTCTCGTACAACAATTTATTTAAAATTTGCTACACTAGGTTTGTTTTCAAAGTAATAATTCATTACAGCTTATTTTGAAAAAAAGTTGTTATTATGTAAATAAAGGATTAAAACCTATTCATTAGTTCATAACACTTGATAATCCAACACATAATTTTATAAAAATTTAAACAAAAATAAATAAAAACTTATTAAAATTTATTTGGCTTAGAAATCATTTGTCATCAAATACACATTTACGTTGTGCAAGAGAATACATTTATTTTTTTTATCTATTCAACATACTAGCAATTTTGGTTTCTTAATTACTTGATTATATTTTCAATATAAATTCGATTTCGTTTTATAAATGGCCACCCTTTTAATGTTTTTCTAAGATCTGTTTGATGAAGATAATATTATTTGTTCAGTTATAACTTAAATATTTTCATTCATTTGGTAAAACTGTTTAGTTTCAGACTTGAAGTGAGTTAACAAATTTAATAACTAGACTAAAGCAAAAATAGTACCGTAAATCATAATATTCAATAGTTATTAAAAAGTACAAACAAAAATACATATCATTGGATACCTTAAATAAATTGTTAGTTTTTTCGATTTACGTTCAACATTTTGTCTCTTTGAAAATTACTACCACATGTGTATTTATTGATATTTATTAGGAGGAATAGAGGGCATGCCAGCTACGATGTAAATTTATATTTTATACCTCTTTACAAGAGTATTCCGCTACCGAGACAAAGCTTAGCATAAATATAAGAGTATCAGCGCCTTTGTTGTAGTTTGCTATGCAAATTCAAATTAAATATTTCAAATCAGAGTCGCCTTAAATTCATACTGCTACAACGAAACAACTTGCTTTTATAATTCTCTATTGTAATACTCTCTTTATTAAGTGTCAAATTTTAATAGATATATTGAATGTAAGTAATGTTATTAACATTTACATTTATATTTATAAATGTGAGATAAAGTAACCAACCTAAATAATTATTTTAACATTTGTATTATTATTTAAAAAATTATCGTAATATCTTAGAAAATATTATATTTTTACATAACTTTAAAATATTATATTTGTGTATATAATACTTTGGTTTATTTTATTATATTTTAGATGTTTGCGTTTATAACTGAATCTGTAAAATAAGTAGTAAACGGCATAGTCATACAAAAAACACCAGAAACATAATACCACAGCATAGATTTAAATTCTATCAAAAATATCAAAAAACATTAACCATTTATTAAAAATGTTAATATATTTAAATTAAAGGTATCGTTTATAAAATATTTCTGCACAAAGTCTCAGAATCCAATTAGTTGCACAATGTTCGACATTCTACAGGAATAACCGCAATTACGTTCTACTGATTTCTTAAACATTACCCTTTTGTTTATTTAAAACTCGGTACACATATTTACATACGGTAAGCCTTAATACAATTGTTCAGTAATCCCTTAGAATGTAGGTTAATATAATTTTAAAATACGCTAATTTTAAAGATAAATTTAAAGTATCCTACTTAGGTCGAAACTTACACATTTATTATGTTTCAAATAGCAACAATATACGAATTTACGTATGAAATGTTTAGGTTATAAGATCATATAAATAATCTTTCGTAATATTATTTCTCAATATTTTAAATAAATTTCAAATTCCTTGTATGACCACCATGGGGAATTTGATCAAAAGAATACTGAATATTATAGATTTAAAACCATTTTCTATTATCTCCGAAAAATTTAAAGTCTTTGGTGCACATCCTGTGGAGCTTTTATATCGTGATACAACTTTTACAATATAAATTTCATGAGCATTTAGAATACTAAATTAAAGTTGTAATTATTATTTAAACTACCAGCATATTTTTTAAAGTTATCAATTTATTTCACAACAAATTTTAATATGAAAATATTAGGCCTACATAAAACAAACATAAATCAAAGTAATTTCTTTGTTATTAACATGGAAAAAGATCTTAAAACCGATCCTAAACTTAAAGAAATGTATGTATTGTATCGACATATGTGGCTAGTATTGACCAATTATGTGGCCTATTGCTAAAAGATAAACACTAAACTTGTATAGGTATAATGATGTTTAAGTATTTTTAGGCTTTCAAAATTCAAGCCAACATTGAGCTGCTTCTGTATTGTTGTGAAGTGAACGAAGAAACGCATCAAGACAATAAGGTATGGGCGATTTAGAGAAGTACCATTTGCGATATTACATGCAAATTTGATTAAATTTATACTATTAACAGACATTCAAAGTTATGACTACTCTATTATGTTGACATTTTCAAATTTTATCTTCATAAAAAATTTGCTTTTGAGACACTTGGATGTAAAAAATATTGTTTTATTAGATTAATTCAGTGCAAAGTAGTAATATTTCAGTTAAAAGAAGTTGCTGAACTGATTAATTAGATCGGTAAAGTACTGCACCAGTGGTTTCTAGCAATCATTTATTTGTATATAGTGATTTAAAACCCGAATCATTTCTTTAAAACATACCAATAAAAAAACATGTGAATAATTACTAAAAATAACTAATAATACTTAAATTTAAGCAAAATCGTTTATTTATATGAAAGAGAGCTATTCTTGATAACTACCCCTTCCTTCCGTAATCCTAGTGTTACCAAGTCACATTGCAAAGCCTCCTGACAAAATGCACTGTTCTCTCTTCTCTCACCTTTTTTTATGCATTATTAATTGCATAACTAAAAAATGGATCAGTAATTAGATTCCATAATCTTTCCAATTATCATTTATTAATTTAAATTAAAACAAAGTTTTTAATCATATTTTCATTTTTAAAAGTATTGCGTTTGAACGATAATGTTCAAAGGTATTTCCTGTGATCATGCTTGGTGTAAGAATATATTAAGAACATATATTAAAATTAAAGAATATAAGAATACCCTGGACTGAATTATGTTTAGTGACAAATTTAAATCAGTTCATCTTCATGTCACAACGTTTAAAATTGCTTGGAATAGTGAAATTCATCGTGATATGTGGGTGTAACAGTAAAAGGTTTATGTATGGTTTTGATGTTAGACAAGAAGTACAATTTGTATTTTTTTATTTTCTGAAAGGTACATTAGTGAAAAGCTTATATTTGTTTAACTAAACTTATGTTTTCAGTGATATGAAAACCGTAAAAATGAACAGATCATATTAGTAGCAGTGACAATAATAATTGGATACCTCCTTCGTTATAAGTAAGGGTAGAATTGGTTCATCGTTTAGACGTACAGATGCATTTTTAATACGTAAAACTGAACCCAGGAAACACGTTCGAATAATGCTCTATTGCGTATGCACGATTTCAAACCTCTGCTCATTCCACCAACCACCAACAACCTAATCCTCTACCAGTCCCGGTCCATTGGGAAAACAATTTCATTTCTTCAAAATTCAAATAAAGCTACGCATGGGATTACCTCATGACACACACACACACACACATATATATATATATATATATATATATATATATATATATATATATATACACACACATTAAACTATTTTATTTTTATATGTTTTTAAACTTAAATTTTGTTTCACGTATTTATTAATAAATGCTTGTTTAAATACAATAAGTTGTAACTCTCTACTAACACTGTATACACAAACAAAAAATTAAATTAAGTGATATGTAAATATGGTGTTTTAATATTGCGTATCTTTAAAAGTGAACTTAATTAAATACATAAATTTTAAAAACTTTTTATGTTTTCAGAAATATTTTATTTAAGTTGTAACAATAACATTTACTTACATTATGCTCTAAGAAACAGCATAATAATAATATTACTCAAATTGCTATGATAGTATTTATCTGGTTTATTTACAGTTCTATATAATTCTAAGAAAAACTTGGTAGCATGATGTCTTGTGAATAATGTTCCTTCTCCAGAAGTTACAAAGAAGACAGATAACAGGGTTTTCCGAGAAATCTCTTTACATCGAACTGTATAGCAAAAGCGGAGAAGTTATACAACAGACTTCAAAAGAATCGGTAATACAGGTTGTGATCTTAATGTATTTTTACCAAAGAAAACATACATGTGAGACTATTTTACGTTTAGTTTATAGCCTTAACTCTTCATCTTAACTCTTTCATGAAATAAACTTTGTCTTATACTATTGATAATTGATAGACTATAGTTATTATCTAATATGAAGATGAAAGCTAACATATAAAACATAAGACAACCCATTTCAATGCAATATAATATTATTCTAAGCTTTAACCAAATATATATCCAATAATGTATACCATATAATTATTGACGTTGAAGTTTGTATTTTTAATGTTGGCAGTACAGTATTGTATCACAGAACAATGTCGGCTTCTGCAGGTATGAATAAAACAATATCAGTCAAATGCGAATTTAATTCTACAGTTTTATTACTTTTAATGAAGTGGTTTTAACTTTAGTTAGGAAAAACTTTAATCCTGACAAATAATATTTTATGTAATACAGCAAAAATAGTAAAAAATTACTTTATAATTGTCTCAGATATTCCAAATTTTTAATCATTTTTTACTCATATAATAGAGAAAAGCGTTTACATAGATAAACACTTATTATATTTAAATTTTAAACATTGTTGCTATTTTATACAATTTTATACTAAATACTCATGACCCTCTTCAGCTAATTACGAATTTACGTAATAAAATGGCAAAATAAAAAAGTATTACAAAGAAAATGTATGCGAAATTCTACTTGTATACTCTAAAATATACAGTTTGTTTTACTCTTAATAATTTAATAAATCTTAAATCGGAGTTTAGATTTTCTTTACATAATGTGAAACCATAAACAGGCTCAAAGATTTGAAAATATATTCACGATATGATTTTTTTTTAATTCAGTAATACCATTGTATTTGGATAACCTAATAGAACTCATATCCAATGCAATATTTTGTTCCACTGGAATTCGACTTTTTTGGCGCTATCTATTGGGGAAACGAAGGAAGCTGGTTTGAAACACCAATGCTTACAATGCTTTCTCCCTAGCGCTACCTCACGGCGCGATCATGTACTATTTTCGCGAACACCTTTTTTCCGGCACACAACCCCCGTATGGATGCAAGATCTATTTATTATTCATGATCTATGGTAATACTATGTTCTATTTTAAATTAAATAAAATATATATTTTTTTAATCCTTAAAAAACATTTTAAAATATATAGACCTACTACAAAAAACATATAGTTAAAATAGTTTTACAAAAAAAATTGTATAAAAAGGAAAAAATTACAAAAATTCAAAATATGTTTATTTTGCATTGATCTTAAAATAAAATCATAAAATAACCTTCGAGATTAATTTTAGTAATTTAGTTATAGTAGTTTTGTTGTTATTAAAATAAACACTAAATAGATTTCGAAGAATTTACTCTTTAGAATACTTTTGTTCTTCTATGTTGGCGTTTCTTTCTCTTGGTAAATTTAATAATTTATTGTCTTGGAATTTAATTAAAGTGTTAACTGAAAGTTACACATGTATAGTCTTACACCATGGTTTTAAAATATATATATCAAACCATAATAATATAAAATTAACAACACTCAATCATTGTTCGTTATTAAATTAAAACTGATAATTATAATATCGAAATTGAATTTCTAAAAACCCATGTTGTTGAAACCTTTCTTAGATTAATCTTAGATAATTTTAGGACAAGATTTATATATAAAACATAATTTTATATATTATGCTTGTAATATAATAGTGGCATATTATTTTATAAAAAAGTGCCGAATTGTTTCATTGTATTTTCAAAATATCAAAGTTTTAATGTTTAAATTTACAAGCTTTTCAATGCTTTCTTAGCAATCATTTTAAACTAAATTACCGTTATTGTCATGTTTTAATTTATAATGTTTCAAGATAATCAAACGGTACCAGCACAGTCCTGTACTAGACTGATGATTAGAACTTTATTAGTCTTGCATTAAACGTCACGCATCACTCAACAATATAGTCACTCACCAAAAATTCTTGGCCCTAAACAAACAACTTTTTAAATTTAAACTGCGGCCATCCCCGATTGATGCAAAACAACCATGATAAAAATAATAGAAATTCATGAGATTAAAAGAAAATATTTGTTATTTAAGTTTTGAGTTATGTATAACTCTGTCTGTATACTTATTTTATTATAATATATGCAAGCAGTTTCATTTGATATTTCTTTTTCATTTGCTATATACAATTTTCTGTATATAAAACTAACAAAGAATATGTCGAGTAATAATATATAACCTTTTTAAGCTCTGAAGAAATTATATAAAACTGAAAGAATTTAGAAAAAAATCTTAGTTATAAGAGTAATTAGTTCTAAACTAAAAGAGGAGTACAACTTTTAGAAAGTTTTTATGTCGATCATTAGCAAATTGTATCACTAGTAAATCAAATTTAATTAATATCTACGACTTCATTTCAGTTATTCATTAGACATAAAATACCAGAAATGTTATCTAAGCTTATTGACAATAATTCAATTCTCTTTTTTCAGTTAAAATGTATCTATGTACCTCTTTTTTCTTTTTGTGGACACACACAAACTAAACGATTTTAATGTATTACAAATTATATTCAAATGAAATAGACACTACTAAAATTTTAAAATCAATTTAATATATTATTTACATAATATATTTGTTAATATATCTTTAAGGGGAGTTGAGCAAAAAATAAATAAATACAATTTTTTTATTGTAATTTTGGTTTCCTTGGTTATTTCTGAAAATGAAAATATATAACACTTGATATAAATAATTTACTAAAACGGCGAAAAAAATTCTTAAATCAGTACATTCAGATTTTAAACATTGATTGCAATACGGTGGGAGTTATGACAGTGTAACTATCTTTTTTTGTTCTTTTCATGTTTCAATTTTGGCAATGTAGAAGTGACTTACTACTAGAAGTGACTTTTGGGTTTAGCAGATAGCTGGCATGTGTTTGTTTACTATCATAAACTTTATGGTTATGTGTTTTAGTAGGCCTGTACATTGAAGAACTAGATTGATATTATTATTTATTTATAACGAATCTTTAGTGTGTTATATTATTGTGTCTGTGTTCAGTATGGGCAGGGCAAAACCGACATTCAAGAGAAGGAAGTTTGAGGATAATAGGTATTCAAAAGTGAATGATTATCAACAGACTGGAATTGAGAATGAGCCTAGGCCTAACTCAGAACTTGTAAATGTGGCTGTAGATTAGGCCTACACCACCAGCGCTTCTAGGAAAAAAATAAGCCTAGTAAATGGCAATAACGATTACTCTGAGTTTGAAGGAAACTCAAGAAACATTGTAATTAGTTTTGAAATATTACATAACCTATTTGAATATTAATGTCCTGGAGGCTTTTGAGGTAAAATATTTTTAAGTGAAAAGTTAGCCTAATTTTGCTTGCGATTTCTGAACATTTGTGTTTTTCCCGGTAAAGGTGCATGTTTCTCAGGAACTAATGAAGATATCTTGTTGCAACTTTTATCCAATATTCCTGACATAGGTACCAATATGTGGAACTAGAATTATTATAATATTGTAAAAATAAAAATAAATCAAATTAAAAACTAATAATTTTTATGACAGGTAAATATATATTTTTTAAAAAATTATAATTTTTTTAATACTGACCATACAAACGAAAATTCAGTTCTCCTGGCATGCATAATAACTGAGTAAAAATTTGAAACCTGTAGGTATAACGGTTTTCGAAAACAGTGTACCCGAACTTAGCAAATTTAACATGGGCTCGTATGGACCGTTCAGCTCCCCTTAAATAACTTTGATATAATATAGTAGTAGAAATTTAAACATCAACTTTCATAAAGTTTTGACGTCCTTAATTTGTCATATTACTCAGAATAACTTGATTAGTTGTATCAATGTCTTAAAATTAAGTTGTATTAGTCGAAAGACAGTATTATCATAAAGAAACAATTTTTACAAAACAAATCTGTTATTTGAAATTTGATTTACACATACAGCCCTACAATAGAACAACTTTGCCCTTCAATAATATTAAATGTAATATTAAAATTACTCAAAGAATTTTTAAAGAATTATGTTTCTAACTACACAAACACTTTCTATTTTACAAAAAAGCGACAAGTTATAAAAGTTTGCATATTTGAAATACATTTACTATAAAATATATGCATTTTTGGTCTTAAATTCAAATATTTTTAAATTTTAGATTAGTAATATTATATACTAAACTTGACAACAACCATAATGACTAATTATCTAATTGGTCACAGACCTTGCTATTCAAATTATTGGGCTTAATGAAATACCATTTCCAATAAACAACATATTATAAGGCTAAATCGTATGAAGTTCCTAGCATACATTAAAATATATTAATGTAAAAATGTGTAATTTATTATTTGGAAAATTTTTGGGGAAGTGTTTTTGGGGGTTATATTGAGTGATACCTTTGTGCTTGATAACGTTTTGAATGTACGATCGCTTTTATCGGAATTAATAAGTTTTGCAGTAATAGTAAATTTACTAAATTGAGTAAATACATGGTTGTCCTTAAAAGCTTCTTTGAGGAAAATTAAACCTGATCTCATTCATACGGACGCATATTTTATATTGCTCCTTACTGTAACACATTTGAAACACACATACATACGAAATTTTTATTTTTAAAGTTTTGGATTTTTTGAGTAAAATTAATTGATACATTTAAACATATTTTCGAAAACGTGGGATGGTTACATCCTGAAAGCTTTTTGTAAAAAAAATAACGCCACCTACATATAGTATCTGTGAAAAAATATGAAATGGTTCAAAACTAATAACCAGTCAACTCGTGGGCAAATTCGAACAAACCCCTCTAAGGAAAATGAGTAGATTTTTCAACAATCGCGTTTATTTAAAATTGCAATGATTTTCGACTATAGAAAAGTTCGTTTGCTATTACACCTCATTTTGTAAGATTGGTTATGACAGTCAAAAACGATTTCTATATTATATATTATATATATTGTTTTAGATTTTTATTTAATATTTAATTAAATGTTATGCGTTGTTTTTTTGAACAAAATGTTGAAACTGTAATGTATTTACATAACAAAATTTAAAATTTACTTCTTCTTGTATCATGAAATATACATTGAAATACATTTAAAAATAACGAATACTGAGAAATGCAAAGATAATAAAACTGAGGTAAAGCCAATTATTAGTCTCTTGGGACGAGAAAGATAAACAAGAACTTCCTTAGAGTCCAGATTGTAAGACACCTACTTTCAAACAATTATGGGAACAAAGAACCTATTTTAAACAATATCAACTTAACAATGAATCATAGAGTCATGATGCGTGTTAATAAATTTCTTCTTAGCTTTTTATTTACAGCTTTAAATATTTATTGTAAAGTCTGAATACGGTAATGATCTAAACATGTACTTTTTGTCAAATTATATTTATATAATATTTCTTAAGTATTCATAAGAAGAATTAAATCATAGTTAGTTGCAGATAATGTAAACACAAAAGTCTTTCTTCAATAAATATTTGTTTTATCGTACGTAGAAACCAGTTAATGTATAAAGCAATAATTGTAATTACAAAAATAAAATCATGTTTAATGTGCAACAATATTTTATATTAATTATAGATTAGCGATATAATCGCATTACTCCGGCGTCTCAAGAACTTCATAAAATATAAAATTTCTAAAACACAATCTATACATTGAAGTTTTTAAAAGTTTTAACTTATTATTTCTTCAATTCGTAATTGCTTAATTTTTGATACCATACTTTTCTATTAAAAATATTGTGACCATATTATGTGTATTGTTTTTTAATGTGCAGTGCGATATGACACAACGTGGACAATATTTAAATTTAGTTGTAGCTTAAATTGTTAATGTAATAAGTTTATATTATTTTAAGCAATAATAAGTAAGGTATAAAATTAAATACTTAAGATTCGTTATTAAGAGACCGTCATGGTATTAGTATTTATTTCTGTCCCTACTACCAAGGAAGGATAATAAACTTAAACTTAAACATAATTCCAGGTAAACACTTGGCTACATTTAAAGTACTAACAAAATCAAATTATTATGTCCCTTAGCTAATGAAATAATAACTTAAAAATATTCAAAAATGTCTATTAAATGTATTTGAGAATTACAATTATCTGATAGTTCCTAAAGTATGCTATTAAATGTTTGAAATACAAAAATATATATTTGTGTTTCAAACATTTCACAGCATTAGCTTACTTCAGTTACATTTATATGAAATTCGGTTACTTTCTGAACAGAAATCATTTAATCGTAGACTTGTATGCCTATATTTATTATGTTATGTGCTTTCTACAAACTAGTAGCATTTGCATTACATACAAAACATAAGTTATAACAAGCATTCTGCCTTTTTAATTTTTTAATGAGACTAACTAGGACTATATTTTGTTTAAAACACTTTACGTTGTATCCTCTTCTAAATGTTCACTTATACTATTAACAGTTTAGTTTTTATTTAGTTGCGATAAAACTCGATTAATTTATTTGTAAATATTTTAATTTATGCAACTATAATAATTATATTTAAAAGGAAAACAAATTCATATTTTTTTTAAATTGTGTAACAATAAATTGTACAATGATAAAAATATCACAGTTTTAACAATTATTTATAATATCATTATCTCAAAATTTGAGGCTTTTTATGAAATGTACAATGTAGGCCTATTTATAAATAATTATTAAAAATTGTACAAATATGAATGATATATATAATATATATATATATAAATAGATATATATATATAAATAGATATATAATATATATAATTACAATATCCAACATTATTTTAAAGTTTATGATATATTAAACTCAAAATCAATTAAAAACGTGTTACTTTATTTTATACTGTTGTAAGTCCTGTAACTTATGCAAATCCTTGAAGGAACATAATAT
>JAGFPH010008378.1:44845-56130 GCA_018207615.1 Philaenus spumarius
ACCTTATCGTTTTTTCGTCAAGTGACCACACTTTTGTAAATTATGACGCATTTCGGGCTTGTTAACCCATCATCAGACAATATAAGATTAATTCCTCTTATGTAAGGTCGTTAAGTTTAAAAAAAACATAAAAAACACAAAACACAAACACAATACAGTTCACGTGTAAAGTCCGTTTAGGTGTGCACACGTCGGCTGCTGGCCAGCGACTGTCAATCAGTATTGCACCATATTAGTACACAATACTTTAGGTGTTTAACAAATTACTAGTTCGAATCAATCAGCAATTTATTTTAACTGTAAAAGTCACTTTTACATGACTTCATTTGCTTACATTCCTGAAGCTCTAAAAAAAAGTTATTTTTAATAGTTTCTATAATGAACTCACCTTTATGCGATAGCAACTTTACTCCCAGAAGTTAAGTCTATTTACTGAACTTATAGCACATTTAAAATATTTGAAATTTCAAACAACAAATTCAACAAATAAATTCAAACAAAAAAGACAAGAATCAACTAGTCAGAATTTTGTTTAGTAAAGTCCTCAATCCACATTTGTAAAGCGTTTGATAAACATTTTTGTTTTTGAAAAAAATTTAAAACTATATTTTATATATACGGAATTGCCAAAAGTATTACACTAAATCATATAATAATATACTGATCAAGTCTATGCAAGCGAACTCTTTTATTGTCACAGCAATAGTATTGCTTATTCAGTTGTATCAAATAGAGAAACGTTATTACAACAACTGTGGCTACTAATTCTGCTCATAAGGAATTGGTCGTGAACACTGACCTACCTTAACTGATGATGTAAATTAATTTCAAGGACGTTTTCACAGCCAAAAAGGTAATTATTTATTGCAGTCGTATACACATTTCGTTAAACCAGAATCAAAGGTGCATAACGTAAAGATTATACTGTTAAAAGTGCAATGGAAACTTACTGTTCTACCATAATATTAGAGGTGTTTGACAATACGGAGTTTACTTCTTATGGGTTTTTCTGACGAATGACACTCTTACCTAATTGTACTTATGAACAAACAAGTCGATTTCACTCAACCAGATATAATTATTTTTGAAGTACCCCTCAGTGAACGTGTTTATGTCTGTGGTGTGCTTTATCTGAAAACAACATACTAAGTATTTATTTAATTTATTTGTATTTTTAGGATTACCAACGCAATCCGGTGACTGTATATTAGTATTTAAATTTATCTGAATAGCAAGAAACATTCCTTTTAGAGACACGTGGTTTGATCAGGATGGGTATTTTAAACTTAAATTAAATCCGCAACGAAAAGAGGATAACATTTTAACAAGATTAATTTTTAAACAAAAATGCATTATTTATTTCAAAAGTTATATTTTAAACAATTTGTTATATAAATATCACACAAATTAATTTCTTATAAATTGAACAACTCCTTCATTTATTTTAAAGCAGATTGAGTAATTAACAGCATACCTAATTTATTCACAGAGTATTTTCAATCAGTAATATATCCTTTGATTCATTAGGATAGTTTCATTTAGCTACTGAAAGAATTCTGTAATTATCGTGGGATATTTTGTCTCTAACTTCAGTTTCATACTTTCAGTATTGAATCTTTGTTAGTCTCAAGTTATGTTGACTTATTAATATAAAATTTCAGTAAAACCCTTAAGTAATAATGTTAATTGATGCATGGATATTTGAGTATTAAATACTTTTCCTTTAATATATAATCTGCAATTATAAACAAACAGTTTAATAAGTATTCACTGCATTTGACGCATAAATTAACAACTACTGATGGATACATTTTTACTTGTATAGTTAAGAAGATCGAATTACATGTTTTGCATCACAAGGTTTAAAGTAATAGTCAAGCAGTGGTTAACTATTCAGTTTAGATATAATACCTTTGCTAAACTATAGGGTATGTGATAACAGCTCTCTTACATAGATATTGAGTTATAATGAAGAAAGGGTATTTCAACTTTATGGTAAAGTTAAGATATCAGATAAACCCTAATGCAAGTAAATGTAACAATAACTTAGTTCCACAGTTGTTCCTAGAATAAGATATCAATAAGCAAGTTAGCATTAGTATCTTCCCATCGTAGTTCCAAGCTACAGTTAAAACACTGTGTTTAGAAAGCTCGACTAGAAAACTCTGTGAATAAGATATTACTTTTATAAAATAATAATATAATAATTGTAATTATATTTTAAAGAAATGTACAGTTTAAACAATCTTTTAAAATCAATCACTGCTTTGGAAATTGACTACAAAAAAATTGGTTACTAGACGACATTTTTAATGTCAATTATTGAGGTTATAGTTTTCTTCTATTTTAGTTAACAAGTGTAGCAACAAAACACATCCCCCTACCGGTAACAAAAATACAGAAAGTTTAAACCAAGTACACTTGTTGATGGAGCTAATACAGAGAGTTTTTGTTTTACATAGGTCTATAACTTTTCTTATTGGTAGTTGTTTCATATTTTCGAAACAGTTTTGATTGATTTTTTTACATTATTAATATTGCAAATGGCCGTATAACAACAGTATGCCTCATTTATGCATACTCTGCAATTTTTCTTTGTGAAGGTTTGTTTATTTCTCTTTAAGTTGTAATTATTTTCAAATTCAGTTTAATTAATCGCAATTTTACAGTAATATTTATCTGCAAGTTATTTCAGTTGTTTATAATAATGTTATTTGAATACGAGGTTTATATTAAATACCTAGTCTTTTAATTGTAAACATGTTTTGTTTAGGAATTGTACAGTTTTTTTTAATAAAAACGGCTCTTATTAAATTTAACTCTTAAATTGTTAGTTTTGTATAGTTCAACGTTCTATTTATTTACTTTCTTTGATCTGTTTGACGTAGTTATAACAAACTGTGTTTCTGTAGACTGTTTAGTCAAAACATGCTAACTATATATAACAGTTTATCAATTCTAAAGCACCTATAATGTAGGTAAGGTAATATTAAAGCTCATTCAAGAAGAATATATTTATACAAAACTAAGTCATAAGAAAAACTAAATACAGGTAAAATACAATAGAAATATGGTTAATTAAATATTTAATTGAATTTAATGTCTTTTGACGTTTTAGAAAAAAAATTCGAATATTATATCTAATGAGAATTCACTAAGCTAAAAGGAAAATAATTTTGAGGTAGATAAGAAATTTAGCGTTAGTTATTTAAAGAGATTTTTCGATGTGAAAATCATTTTAAATTTTACAACATTCATAGAACTTTCTATCTGTAACTTTATTCTAAATTATTATTTTGTGTCGGTACTTGCTGTACTATATAGACACATTTACGATTTACTCAAACATAAATAAATAAATTCAAGCGCCGATATATACTTATTGTATCATGAGAAATTAAAGTAATTAACAAGAATGTAATTGCAGTAATACCAATTTTCTTAACGATGCAAATATTCGTAGTTGTATGCAACACCAATAAATAAACTAAAAACATAACCATTTGAACACGTTTTTTTATCCATAACTTAGTTATTAGATTGATTCTGTGTGAGTGACTTACTTAAAATTATAAAATTCCTAACAGGCTATAAATTAAAAAAAAAATATTTTCAGTTCATTATATTTAAGATGTTTTTAAACATGTGTATATTTGTTTTTAATGCTGATATAATTAAATAGATGAGAATAACATAATAAACATAATAATAATTTCAATAGTAATTTAGATATCTATAAGTTAAATAAAATAAAATTGTATAAGTATTTTCTAAAAAACTCGATTATATTTTGTGTATTTAAATAATTATTATAATTAATATGTTTTCAAGTTCAACGTTGCCACTAAACATAATGTTACATACGTTACTGTATCTAGGTTGACCTATTGCAAATCCACAAAAATAGCAAGCAGAAGCAACTTTATATGTTCAGTGACCTATAAATAATGGATGGCTGATGTCTGTTTGGTAAACATCGTTATTTTTACTCCCCTGATATATCTTTGTTTGGATACATTCAGTTGGTTTTCTTCGCAAAGAAATTCAAAATCATAGTAAATCCTGTTATGCAGATAATAAAGTTGTCGATTATACAAACGTGGGTTACAAGTATAAAAATAATTTATTATTTTGAAATGAAAGATCAGATAAAGAGTAATGCATTATTGTGGTACCTTCTTCGTTTGTATTTTATAAGTTTAAAGAAATTGCATTTAATCTTTTCCCCACGGCCTTGAATGAACGTAACATTGCTTCCTAATTTTTTAATAAGTACGATTATTATGACTTAAATGATTTCAATATTACATTTCATGAGAAAACATGTAAATTACGCATCCAAGGTTTAAACAAATTTAAATGTTTATAATTTTGTTCATTTAAACATCTCATTAAATATTGTTTTTTATAAAATATCTCGCTTTAAAATGTGTATTTCTACTTTTTTGGTGTCTGTCTGCAGTATAACATTAGGCCTACATTCAATAACTAATTACAGTATTTACATTCAACAAGTTAAAGCTTAAATCAAAGTGAAAAGAGAGAAGTTAAAACAAATATTTCGCTATAAAATTTAATTAATAAATAGATCTAATAAATAGAATGTTTATCTAATTAGTAAAAAGTTGTATGGCTACTCTTATATCCATCATCTCTTTTCACCGTTAAAATTTTCTTTAAAAAATAGCCTCGTATTTTTTTTTTTTGTATCACATGACTATTTTTCAGTGGAAAAGTTACCACAATAGCGTTTAAAGTTTAATGTCTATAGTTTAGAAATATTAATACTTCTTTATACGTTTTATCTATCCTATATTTTTCTACATACAAGTTTCGAAAATTGTAATACAAAAGTTAAATTTAAAGAAAATAAATATAAATTGTTGATTTGAAATAATTTATTTAAGTGGCAAACATCTCGTTGAATAAAGATAAAACAGTCTCTATATCCCCCCCTAACATTTAAATATATGTAAATTAAATAAACTAGTTAGCCGAGGTGAAAAATCACAGGCACGTTAATTACACATCAGAAAATCATTTAAAAAAGGACTATTAAAACCAAAAAACTATATGTAGTCCAACCTAATTATTCTGAAGAAATTTTGAACTCTGTAAATGTGTTTAAATAAGGATATTTAGATATGATTTTATAAAACTGTATGCCTACTTTTCAAAATGTATATTCATTATTATATTTAAAAATAAAAATAAAAATATTTTCTTTTAATTGCTCTTTATTTCATATTGATACATCAAATTAATCAGAAGATACTAATATTATAATAAATAATGTAATAATAGAATATGTTATACGAAGATGTACTAATGTTTAAGAAGTTAAATGAATAGGTATCTGTTCTTTAAATTTGTATAAACAAATATATGTTGAGGCTAAAAAGTTGTAGTATTTATATACAGTTGCTTTACAACCTCAAAGCAAATATTATAACTTATTTTAACCTATATTAGTTCTATAACTCATATTATTTAAAAATCTATTTTACAGGACATTATATTATTGATTGAAATTGTAAACATAACCACAAAATATAATCTAAGATAGGTTTTGTTAAAGAATTACATATAATGAATGAAATAAGCTGTTATATTATATTGGTACTCAAGTAGGCCTACATAGTATATTGTAACTCTGTATGTATGAACGTACACTAGATTTTATAGGAGTTGATATCTAATATAATATAATACCAAGAAATTCAACTCCGTATATAAACTATAGACGGTCTAAATAATAACAAGATGGAACTTTTTACAAATAAAACAAGTATAGAATCAGCTGTTAACAGCTGTTAATGACCTCAGATAAGGACATATTTTTAGAAACACTAGTCTAACGAAAGGTAAGTATATGTTTTGAGTGTTAAGTAACTTTAATCTACTATTGAATGGTGAATATTGTTAAACATACTAAGGACTGTAAATCCCTGAGGTCAAAACTAAACAACTAAACATTCGTAACAGGAACTTTATTGTTAAAATTTTAGTAGGCCTATAGGTTGCTCGAAACGAAAAATAGTTTAACCGAATGTTTTGATAATATTCTGAAAGTGTATTATACTTTAAATGATTTTGATTTTGCGCCTACTAAGGGGTTTAGTAATTATTTTGTTTTGCATCACTTATTTTGCTTAACCCTTACGCTAAAGGTTTTTTTTCAACACCTATTACTTAGATTGCTCAAGATTGTATGTTGTTATTCAAAATATGTATGTATTTGTCAATAAACAGAAATCTAAAAACTTTATTAATTTTTTTTATAAAATATCTTTAGAAAGTTTACGGATACTTAGTAGTATAAAAACTTAATATATTAATTTTATTAATTAATTTAAATTAGTTTGTTACACAGTAATTCATTATTAACAATTTTATTACATTTAAAGCCTTTTAAAACAAAATCGTGGGAAAAACACCTCTTGTGTTAGGAACTCATTAAGCTTCCACTCCACCTCATAATTTCACAAAAGCATAATAGTTAGGAATTTAGCAGTGACGTCTTTAAATGCGCGAAATTATACTGATATTTAAAAAATATTATTTATAAGATGTTTAATACCTTTTAGTATGTTTGATACTGAGGCTACTAAAATCGTTTTGATTTCTTGTATTCTTGAACCACTATTTTTTCATGCCCATGCTAATGTTTGGTATTTTGAAAAATCCTTTTACAAATTATTTTTTAGAACTTCTCTTAAAAGGTATATTAATTTGAAACGATTGCAATATTTTTTATATTGCAAGAGTTAGAGTAGTATTTATGTTTTTATTAAGCCCTGCCAATTTCTTCCTTCTTGGTGTAAACTGGCCCACTAACGATTTCGACAAAGCAGTTCTATCTATATATTTTAACTTAAGTAATTTGTTTAATATTTCTGCAATTATCGTATTATTAAAAATCGGTATATAACTATGTTTACAGCTTTGATGGTACATTTACCTTAAATACAGCTATATATAATGAAAATCCAAAAACAATGATGTTTAAAATAGACTTGTTACAGTTTTTAAACAATTTAATGAATATCAATTAAAATATTAATCAATATTAAATCTATTTTTAATTCAAAATTGTGGCATAATAATAAAGCTAGCTTTCTCAAGTAATATTTATTTGTTTATACACAAATGATTACATGGATCTTTACATTTAGATTAATATAACAGTAATATGAATTTCTTTAATAATCACGTAGAACCACTTCTAACAAGAATTACATTTTCTCAGTTATCTATGACGCAATAATAAAAAGTTAAACGCTTTTAAATTTTTTTCTGGATTTTTAAATAATTGTCTAAAATTAGGTTAACTATAAATTTGTTAGTACAATTTATAGTTTTGTATGAATTTTAAATTATGAGTTTTTATAACCGCCAACTTGAAATACATAAGTTTTGCATAAACCAATGTATAAACAAACATGCTTAGTTTTATGAATCATTCGTGAACATCCGTTCTTGAGATAGTATTGTTTAAAAAAAAAAACAAATGCACAATATAAAGACATCTTCAAAACTAAGCAAGATAGTACACATATTACATTGTATTATTTGCTATTTTTAACCAGCTAAATAACATTGTAATGATTGTTTAAATCGTTGAGGAACACCCTTAATGTATGGTCGAACTTCCGTATAACAAAATTAAATTTCCAGTCGAAAAATGTGTTATCATTACTGGGAGGTTACATCCTCAAATTCAATTTATACCGTAAATCGCCTGTAGATGCGAAAAATTATATAACTTAAATTAATTGAACAGTGGGTACTGAAGCGTTGAGCTCGGATTATTATATGGAGACGAAAATATCTTGTTTGAGCCCCTGATCGGGTTGTAGTAATTCTTGCAAAACGTATTACACTCGATTACATTTTTTATATACATTAATTATTTGTTGTCAACTGTAGGCTCTAGATTTACTTTACCTTTTAGTTTGCTACATGTTTCACTGCCACAGGCACCATCATCAGGCCAGATATCTATGTCCATTCAAACACTTACACATAACAACACCTAAAATATATTTTTTTTGTACATTGGTAGTACACGTCACGCAAATATAATATGTAAAATCAATAATAATTTTTGTAACATATTCTAGGAAGTGACCACACTAGAATGAGGTAAGTGTAAAGTAAAATTATTATTGTTTCCAGCCTACATAAATATTTTTAAATATTTATAAATATTTTATTACTTTATTTTTAGTAAAGAAGCAGAATGGCCAAGAGTCTAAAGGATAGTTATGTCCTCTACAATTTATAATCTTTAACTCTATTGATTTACCAGTTTTAACTCTGCTCCATTACTCACTGATGTGTCACTATTAATTTAACTGAAAGTTTAAAGAAAGCAGTTGGAAAAGTGAACATCATTAGGTATTTATTTAAAATTAACTTCATTATTCAAATACTATAAATAATATTAAATATGGGTAACTACCCACACAGAATTTGAATCAGTATCACTTGGACGCCTACTCTACTTATTATATGTTTCTATGAATAAATACATATTATGATATCTTTGTATCAACTAAAGTACTAATGTTGCTGTCATGTTGTTTATAGCCTAAGAAAGGAATATATCATTAAAATATGTTTCTTAAAGTAAAACCATAATCGCAATGTATTAAAACGAACAATAAAACCATATTAATTTTTGCAAAACAATCCTAAAAGCATGCGCATTATGTTTAAGTATTTTAAGTAAGGGTTAGTCATTCAATTTGAACCGCATAAATTAACCAAAGTAATGCAACACTAACTAAAATCGCAATAAAGTCATTCTGTTGATGAATATCGGAAATGTGGCAATATATCTATATAACTAATTTGACTTTCTCTATTGTTATTTTTAATAATAAGGTTTTAAATGTATTTTAATGTTTTAAATAATTGTAAATTATCGGTTCGTTTCAGCCCTTATAAAAAAATATTATAACGTGAAATTAACTTAATTTATTTTATATTATCGGATGAAGAAGGAGTGATTTTATATTAACTGCATCATAATGTTTTTGCTACTTTTACCATGAAACCTAAAACTACACTACATAGCTTACCTTTTTAAGGATTTCAACTGGCCTACAATTCTTTTTTTAGGCTATCTGACGTAGGTAGGATTAATTCCGTAAATGTTTTTTTTTTAATGGAAAACATGTGTAAAAACCATTCGTCTTGTTCAAATGAAGTAATATAAAAAAACTGTATTTTTTGTTTATTATCAAGTGAGTTCAAAGTTAATTTTGAGATTAAATATTGATTTTACGACACCAGAGAATTTTAAAACAGGTTGAAGGTAATTTCCATAATAGAGTCTCGTTGAACATCATCTATCATATAGCCGAGGGTGTGGTTTACATGATAACGACAACATGACAACTTAGTGTGACCCTCTATTCCATCATTCTGTAATTACCTATAAGAACATTAGCTTTAATAAAATATTTTAATATTGCTTCCTCACATTACATTTTTAACTAACTTAGCAACAAACACTTTACTGTCAAATTAAATTTTATAATATATTAAACCAAAAATATATATATGGACTACCATTCAATTTGATCGACCATCATTTTAGTTTGTACGTTAGTACTAATGTAAAAGTTTGAATACAGTTTATCTATAAGTAAATTATTTTAATATATTGTAGGCTGCTGTAATAGAATAAGTAGTACATCGAACTAGTGTATTAATTTATTTCTAAAATTAAAACCGAAATGTTCTTAGTAGCTTTACAATTTTAAATATATCCATCATTAATTATGAAAAACATCGTGTGATTAGTTTCCCCAGTAGAAGAAAATAGCCATAAGGGTTTAGAAGCCATACATATTTAAGATGTACCTACTTAACATGTTTCTTAAGCTTTGATAATTTTATGTATAAGGTATAATTATGCACTATAATAACGTAAAATGTGATTTAAAATACGCAGCCATCACATCTCATTTAAAACTATAATAATTAACATTGATTCTTAAGAGAAACAACAACTTACAGTAAAATACAGTGTGGTTAATAAGCACTTTGCAAATATAAAATTATAATAATTATAATTTATTAAAACGCATTAATACACGGGGGGGGGGGGGGGAGCGTTGAAGGTAAATTGTATTTGAAAGTTTATGTGAGTGTGAGTTCGTTCATCCTATTCATCTATATTCCCATTCAATCTAAATTTTTAACCCTCTAAGAGAGGGCTTATGTGTAAATAACTTCATCTTTAATTAAATATATTTAAAAATCTAATACATTCACATCCCTCGATCTTGGTGGATAATCGATAGAATTACGATTCTATTTACTTGGGAAAGTCGGATTTAAGTAATGTCACACATTATACTATTACAGTTGTAAAGGTAGGAATTTAATAAATAAATTAAATTTTTATATTACATAAATATGGAAGGAAATTTAAATATCTTACTTTTTATAGTTTAATGATAGCTGAAAGGAAGTATACTGAAGTAAATCCCCCATGTAATTAAGAAACATCAACTACCTATTACAATCTTTGAAGAAATGTATTTATTACAAGATCGTCCTTTTTCGTTTGGGTTTACATTATTGTGATCTACTTCGAAAAAACTTTACAATTAGGTGTAACTCAACCTACGCTTACATATAAAAATGTATAGACCTCCTAAGTGGGTCGTCCCCAAGTCCTAAAACAAATAAAATATGACAAATTATTCGTCATTATAGTGTCACGTATATAACTGCAAAGTTGCATTAAGTTTTTTTTAATGTTTTTAACTCAATACGATATCGTGTTAATATAATGGCTAATATACGTGTAATGATACATAATGTTGAAAATCTGTAACATATTGGAATATTTTTATTTCAAACATATATTCGAGCTATCAAAGTCAAATTGCTAATCATATTTTTATTGTATTTTAAAATTATAGTTTTTTTACTTTTTTTGACGTACTATCGCAATTTTATTTTGAAGAAGGTATCCTTCCACAACAACTTAGGAATTCAAATATGTTATATGTGCATTTTTGAACCTAAGTGTAGATAGGGTTTTGTAACTGAAGTGATTTTATAAAAATAACTAATTACAGTAACACCAAATATGACAATGATAATTCCTGAAGTTATAATAAGAAAAGGTTTTATTGGTGGTTAGGAATTAGTTTTAGTAATTATGTTATAGTTTTACAAATCCTAAGTATCTAATATAAGTACTTATAACGTGGCGGAAGTAATGTGTAATATTCCCATTGTAAACTATTCAAAAACTTCAA
>JAGFPH010008379.1:10766-27657 GCA_018207615.1 Philaenus spumarius
ACCCTTCACACGATAATCAATTTAGTACTTTTCAGGTTTATTGGAGGAAAGACTATTTAAAAAACTGGGTTAGTGCAGTGACTGTGTTAGGATTAGTTTAGTATAATGAACTGTCAATCTCCAAAAATAAATTGGGGTTTTTGAGTAGACGGTGACTTTAAAATAAAAATATTTTACAAAGATATCATAAGGTGCATATGTAGTTTGGTTTCAAAATATTATTTAGCTGCAGAACTCAAGTTGTGCATCTGTTACCTACGTACTTTACATTTTGTATTTAATCGTTGTGCACACTGAACTCTGCACTGAATTGTAAATACTTTTATCGTGTTTCAGATATTCTCGCAAATCATTTCTCACGTCATCGTCATGGTTCAGATGTCAGCTCAGATACGCAAATCCCTTCTAGATATAAACTAGTCCATGCACGAATTGTGACTATAAGGAATCTGGAAACGTCAATATTTTATTCATATTATAATACTGGTATACAAACATACTATACTATTCATGTTGGCAGAGTATAGACTATACTATAGAACACAATTATTTAATAAACTACTTTAAGTGTAAAAGTTTTGTTTTTGTTCCCGATTGTATTTATAATTTTTACAACCAAACATTGGATCTGAATTTAGTAAAAAATGATAAGAACAAAACAATGTGAAAACAACATGTGTCAGATTACAAATTTGAAGGTTTTGTTTGGGCAATAATGACTTGACACAGCCATATAACTTTAATGCTCTGTTATTCTCTGACCACCATAATTATATATCGTTACCCTACAGTTATACAGAGTGTCCCCGAACTCTCTGGACCCCATTTGTGGATATGTTCCTGGGAGTCAGACAAACATATTTCACAATATAAACATGGGCCTACGGTGTTTATTTTTTCGTCTGTCTGTATGTGTTTTTTATAAAAATACTCAGTATTTTTTGGAAGTAGAACAGATATTGAGCTCAAACTTTGTATAAAATGTCAAGTATTTTACGTGTTAAGAGTTTTCTAGTGGGAAAACAAGGTAATATTTACAAACATAAGAGTTAAATGTTCCTAGTGTTTAGTTTACCTTTGTTCTATAGCTTTCAGTGTGGCCGACATACTTTCAAATATTATGGTTTGTAAAATATCGTTTTGATTTAAGCCATGTAGCAAAACTTGAAAAAGGAAAACAATTGCTCCGAGAGCTTTGGGTCAAGGTCATATACTCATTGTGTTACTGGTGTTCAAATATATTGTTAATATTTGTTTGATGTTTTTTTTCTGACAGAAGGATTTTAAAATTTTAAAAACGTAATAATATTATTTATATTAATAATAGGTTAATTACCTTATATATCATCCGTCAACAATCCAAATTTTTCCTTTGTAGGATTACCGGTTTCAACGGTATACCGTCATCTTCAGATTCTTATAAGTTATTCTTACTTTCCGCCTGTTCTGGCATCGTCTTCTTTTCACATTTGTCACATATATTAAGATTACAAACACGAAATAAATAAACAGATTAAAATTATTACAAAAAACGAACACACTAAGACATATAAAGATACATTATAGTACAGCGAATCGTTATGCTGGTCAACGAGAAGGTTTATTATTGCCGCGCAGGTCGAACATGTAATTCGGGCGATCGTCTATTCTATATTTTACTAGCTGACCCGTACGGCGTTGCCCGTGGTGGTTGGTTTTTTCAGTATTTCTAACGTAATTGTATTATTTTTAAGTGTTCAGTCAGTGAGTGGTATTTGGCTTATATATATATAGATCTTAAATAATAAAAGCACTATTGTCATAATAATAAAAGATCTGACATTATGATTTTAGTAACTATGATCCCCCAAACCCCTTCTAAAATTTCGAAATTTTTCATACCCTTTCTTAGTAAGCACCTATGGCCCTAGAGGAAGCTACATACCAAATTTAATTTCAATCCGTTCGGTAGTTTTTGAGAAATCATGATGAGTGAGTCAGTGAGTGAGTCAGTGAGTGAGTGGTATTTCGCTTTTATATATATAGATATAGAACCAAAGTATATATTGTAAGTATTGTATGAACTTGCTCATTGTTTCCTGAAGTGTCAATGACTTTAATAAAGGTAATCATCGATAATTCATTTGTTTAAACTACAGTTAAAACAAATAAATTGATTTTTAATTGAGCGGAGTTAACGGAGTGAGCGAAGCTCTTATACTACACTCTGGCTTTTTATTTCCACATTCTCCTCCTGAACGGCTGAAGTGATCAGCACGAAATTTGGTACGGTTATAGTAACCAACTATGGGAAGGTATAAATCTGAAATGGTCCAAATCAGACGACAGGGTTTTGCCTTACGGCCCTATAAAGTTACAATGTTATTTTAATAGAAGAAATATTTTATTTGGTTTATTTACTGTGTGTTGATTATTAAGCTGTTAAAAGGATCACATCTAACTTCAGACTGTTACTATCAGCTGTTTGTAAATACAATAGTTTTATGCGCAATTGTTGTTTTGCAGCTGCTTGTAAATTCAGTAGTTTTCTGTGCAATTGTTGTTTTGTTTAAGTCAGTGGCTTGTTTACCTCAAATAACAAACCAAATGAATTATCAAATAGATATTATTTAAGGGCAAAATCGATTCGTGGTTATATTTCTCCAAAGTATTGATTAAAAAAATACTTGCTCCGCTCAATATTGCAAGCAGACAACTGCATTGCATACCTAGTACATTATTGATTAAAGTTTATACTTATATTTATAAATGTTTATATTCCGAGATGTTTATGGCATATTTTTCTTTAGAATCTCGATTCGCATATATTAATATAGGTTGAAACATAATTTTATGTGTGTATTTATATTTGAAAAATAATTTACGTTATTGACAAATACTTGCAATTATAATTTCTTTGATAATAATTGAAAGATTAAACATCAGACTTAGGGATGAAGACACGTGGTTCAAACTGTAGACTTGATACGTTGTTTTATTAACTGACTAGCTGACCCGTACGGCGCGGCGTTGCCCGTGGTGGTTGGTATTTTCAGTCTTTTTAACGTAAGTGTATTCTTTTTAAGTGTTCAGTCAGTGAGTGGTATTTGGCTTTCATATATATAGATCTTAAATAATAAAAACACTATTGTCATAGTAATAAAAGATCTGAAATTATGATTTTAGTAACTTTGATCCCCCAAACCCCTCCTAAAATTTCGAAAGTTTTCATACCCTTTCTTAGTGAGCACCTATGGCCCTAGAGGAAGCTACATACCAAATTTAATTCCAATCCGTTCGTTAGTTTTGAAGAAATCGTGATTTAATAACTTTGATCCCCCCAAATCCCCCTAAAATTTCGAATTGTTTTAAACCCTTTCTTAGCGAGCGCCTATGACCCTAGAGGAAGCTACATACCAAATTTCATTCCAATCCGTTGGGTAGTTTTGAAGAAATCGTGATTTAATAACTTTGATCCCCCAAATCCCCCTGAAATTTATAATTTTTTAAAACCCTATTTTAGTGAACAATTATGGCCCTAGAGGAAGCTACATACCAAATTTCATTCCAATCCGTTCGGTAGTTTTGAAGAAATCGTTTTTTAATAACATTGATTCCCCCAAACCTTCCTAAAATTTCGAATTTTTTCAAACCCTTTCTTAGTATTTTCAGTCTTTTTAACGTAATTGTATTCTTTTTAAGTGTTCAGTCAGTGAGTGGTATTTGGCTTATATATATATATATATATATATATATAGATCTTAAATAATAAAAACACTATTGTCACAATAATAAAAGATCTGAAATTATGATTTAATAACTTGGATCCCCCCCCCCTAAAATTTCGAAATTTTTCAAACCCTTTCTTAGTGAGCACCTATGGCCCTAGAGGAAGCTACATACCAAATTTCATTTCAATCCGTTCGGTAGTTTTTGAGAAATCGTGATGAGTGAGTGAGTGAAGTGAGTGAGTGGTATTTCGCTTGTATATATATAGATAAAGCTGTGATAGATTTTTTAAGTGAAAAATGTTTATGTTACGGCGATATTGCTAACATTAGATTCTTAAGTATTTTATGATGTTAGCTATCATAAAATATCTGTTTATTGAAATACCTTATAACTCTGCTTAAATTTGAAAGAAGTAGTAAACCCTGATATGCCAATATATTGTTATTAATGTGATTTAAACAATTTTAAGCTTATATTTTCTGAATTATTCGAAGTTTACTGCAATAATAAAAACAACTTTACTATGGCTCAGCCTTTATGGAAGAATTATTAAATACAAAGGCATCAATAGAGATAAAGTGGTACTAAAAAATGTCATTTCATGTACGAATACACAACCTTTATTATACATAAAAGCTACGTTTTAATAATAATTGAAAACGTAATTATATAATTAATATACAGGGTGGTTATAAAGTCACTCCCCCCATAAGGTCAAGCACTTTGAAATAAAAATTTTTTGTCTCTTAAGGTTTTTTCTAAAAACTCTTCCTTTTCGAGATATTAGCTACTTTATATCGATTTATTTTAACACGCTTATGACCGCCATTTTGTTTCGGGTGGTCCGACTTTTATTTTCTTTATGTCATTTTCCTATTTTTAAATATACCTTTAAAATGAAGTGTCACATGACCATACTTCCCATTTAAAAATTTTAAGTTGCCCTCAAAATCCCCCATTTTTAGGTGACACTCAAAATTTCCGATTGCTTCAAAAGATACTTTGGGTTAAGTTAGTATCGTTCCCGAAAGGATATTTGTTTGTTGTAACAAACACAAAAGTTAAAGGGGGTGGGGGTGGGTGGAAGTGACTTTAAAACCACCCTGTATATTCATAGAATTTCAATATACAGAAAATGCTTACTTTGATCAGGACAGATTTAACATTTAGCTTTGAAACTACTCTACTGATTCTGTCACTTTCAATACAAATTAGATACTTTTAAACGGACAGCATTTTTGTTGTTTTATAAAACTGTACATAACCTCAAACTCACCGATCATCACTTTTCGACCATATTCGATGCTCTAAGTTAAAAGGTATTGTTTTTAATATACATTTACGTTGTTGTAAGTGTTTTTATTTACTTGGTGTATTTATTTGATGTAAATAAATATGAAATAGTATTTTTTATAATGTTGGTACTCATCCTATGGAATTTCGATTAAAACGCAAATAAAGTTTCAGCTAAATTAGTAGATGTGCATACAAACATTCAAACTATAAATACAGTTTCTAACGGTTTTTGTATGTGCTTTTACTGACGCACAAAATAAAATCTGAAGGATATGAATAATCAAGTATTAAACCAAAGTCACTCTTTCATTGGATCCTGTCGGACATATATCTTTGTAATGTAAAACAAACAGCATCCATTACAGTTACTGTGTCTCTGAGGATAGAGTAGTTCCTGAAATATGGCGGAAGGAAATAAGTAATTCCAGTTAGAGTAGATACGAAAGAAGTAAGGAATGTTTTTATTTGTTACTAAGTATTAGCTGCAGATAACCTTACTTTTACAATTACAGTAGATCTTTACAATTTTTTTTTTTTAACTAAACCACGTTTTTCTTAAAAATGTACCTGTACAAAAGAAGCTCACATACCCTGCTGAGTATGATTAATAAAAGTGAATTATTATTAATAAAAATAAACGTTGAACACAAAATCTCACAACTAATACGTTTATTAACTCAAACGCGTTTCAACGACAAAGTCGTCATCTACAGTGATGCACGAGCTACATTAGTCAAACTATAACCACATTATTATTGTACTAGGGTAGATCACTGCGTGCTCCGCACGCCAACCCACAATGGAATCTTTTAAAAACATATGTTATGTTTTATTTATAACAAAGGTATACGAATAATAATAACCTCAAAACTAAGATGGTAAATAATGATAAATGTTCAAATCAAATTATTTCTTATATTCGATAACAGCTGTTATATTCATGGTTAAAAGAACCAGCAAGGCCCAGGTCTACACTTTAAAACCCTAACCTAAAAGCTAGAAATACAAAAATAATTGCTTCAAATTTTGAAATCAGCTGTTAACGGAAATATTGGAGCAAACAGCTATATTATCTGCTATTTTATTCAATTGGTTGCTATGGTAATAAATGTAAATACATGTGTTGGTTTATCATTCAACTCTAACGTAAGATTTTTTTCCGACTAAATTTACAAATATTGAAATAAAAAAAGGTTTTTATCGAAATGAATTATAGCCTATGTTACTCAGGGATAGTGTAGGTTTTTATTAGTAAAACTATTTTTTTTAATCAGATCAGTAGATACAGAGATTACCCCATACATACAAACAAACAAAACACAAACTTCACCTATTTATAAAATTAACTAGCTGACCCGTACGGCGTTGCCCTTGGTGGTTGGTATTTTCAGTCTTTTTAACGTAATTGTATTCTTTTTAAGTGTTCAGTCAGTGAATGGTATTTGGCTTATATATATATATAGATCTTAAATAATAAAAGCACTATTGTCATAATAATAAAAGATCTGAAATTATGATTTCAGTAAATTTGATCCCCCCAAACTCCTAATAAAATTTCGAAATTTTTCATACCCTTTCTTAGTGAGCACCTATGGCCCTAGAGGAAGCTACATACCAAATTTCATTCCCATCCGTTAGGTAGTTTTGAAGAAATCGTGATTTAATAACTTAGATCCCACCAAACCCCCTAAAATTTCGAATTTTTTCAAACCCTTTCTTAGTGAGCACCTATGGCCCTAGAGGAAGCTACATACCAAATTTCATTTCAATCCGTTGGGTGGTTTTTGAGAAATCGTGATGAGTGAGTCAGTGGTATTTCGCTTTTATATATATAGATTAGTATGCCTATATATAAAATAAGTTTATATTAAAATATAATGTACACAATAAATTTATATTCTCTTAGATTTACAGCTACATATGATTCAAGGATAGGTATCTTCAAGCAATTGGTTAAATAGTAGTGTTCTTATATAGTATTTTAAACGTATCATGTAGGCTTTATGTTTTTTTAAGGAAGACATGCAGAAAAAATACATTTTACATCTATCCTATTGTTTAACTAAGCAATATTTCTGTATTTCTAAGTACTATTTCGTCTTTAGATCACTTGAAGGAGATGTCCCGTAAAAGAAAATTGAAGCATAGTTCAAATTTTATTACAAATTAAAGTGCTACTTAAATTAAACATTTTCCCGCAAACCGCATCGAAAAAGGTGGATCCGTTTCGAATGCATTTAAAATGTATTGCATGTTAGAACATTTCAGAACGTCTACAAACTTTTCTTCTGAAAGTCTTAGTTCTGATACTTCTCGTTCTGGTACTTTTTTTAATAGTATCTCTATATATAAAATCCAAAACCCACTCACTCACTCACTGACTGATCACAGTGTCTCAAAAACTATACCACCTAGGAACTTCAAATTTGGTACACATATTGCTCATATGCCCTAGAGGCGCACTAAGAAAGCATTTTAAAATATTTTGCATGTAAGGGTTGAAACAACCCCTAAAACAATAAATATTGTTTGTTATATATCTTAAAATACTACCTCTTAGAAACGTGAAATTTGATACACGTATTTGTCATAGGGACTAGAGGCAAACTAAGAAAGGATTTTAAAATATTTTACCTTTAAGGGTTGAAACAACTACTAAAACAATAGATTGATATTGTTTGTTATACTTTACATAAAGTCAAAAAGCTGAAATTTTTTAATCTTTTCATTTTTTACAAGATTTATATAAAAAGTAAATCAGTTTTACACATTATTACGTCCTGTTAAGGGGTGAAAACGTGATAACAACCCCTAAAATCGATAATTATACATTTTTATACCCTTAAAAGCTAGAGAGTTGAAATTTTGCACATTTATTTCTTACAAGATACATATAACAAATAAACCAGTTAAATTTTTTTTGTCAGGTTCTGGTAAGGGGTGAACATTTAGTAACAACCCCTAAAACTATAAATATTAAATGAAACAACTCCTAAAACAAAAAATATTGTTTATTATATATCTCAAAAACCCTACCACGTAGGAACGTGAAATTTGGTACACGTATTTGTCATGTGGAGGCAAACTAAGAAACTATTTTAAAATATTTGGCCTGTACTGTTACTATTGCACATAAGTGAGTTTTTAGAGCGTATCAAAAAGAGTGTGCTTTGCATTGCAATAATATAACGTTAAAGGCTTAACACTATTCAAATAAATTAGAATTTTCTTTTCTTTTAGATAACAATTTTAACTTTCAGTGTATATAAAATGACAGGTTCTAAAATCTTGAATGATATAAATTCTATTCGATATTTTTGTAATAGGTAATATAAGTATTGATTATCAGTATGCTACAATTATTGTAGAAAATATATTGCGTTGATAAAGCATTACACTGCTTCAATCTGAAACTATTGAGTTAGACAGGTATCCTGGTTCTCGTACACAGATTCTCTAATTGTGATTGAAATTGACTAGATTGAATGCGTCTATCGGTAATACCAGAAGCACTATTCTTGGAAACAGAACTTGGAACAGTATAACCTAATTGGCAATTAACTTGGATTAGTACTGAATCTATACTCCACGTGGATTAGTTCTTTTCTTTCCTGGGTTTCAGTCTACTTGAAACATAACATTTTTAAATTAAAGAATTATCAAGATACGCTTTGTATTTTTCTCAACGAGGGTAATCAGCAGTATTTTGATTTTAATCTAGTTACACATTTTATTCCGATTGCAGGTTTTTAGAAACATTTTCTTAAAGCACTTTGAATTACATCTAAATCACTTATAACGCATTATATATTTTAAAATTAATAAAACAATATTTGATCCAGTAAAAATAGTTTAAGTTCATGTTTCAGAGTATTTAATTTTTTTTTACTTTCCTTACCCTATACTAGGTAAGGTAAGTATTGCGATCGACCCAAAAATTCGATGTCGAGTTTTCATAATATCTTTACGTTTCAAGGCCCCCTGAGTCCAAAAAATGCATTTTTGGCAATTGGTCTGTCTGTGTGTCTGTGTGGGTGTGTGTCTGTGTGTGTGTGTGTGTGTGTGTCCGGAGTGCACAGGGCAAACGGCTGGACGGATCGAACTGAAATTTACAGGATATCTTCAAATATGTAAACAATTAAACCCATGTAAATTTGAAGCAAATCGGAGGTGGTGTCTTACCGTGGGAGCAGTTTTTAGCACATTTTTGGTATTTACTCCAAATTCCCTCTAACGATTTTGATTAAACTTTGCTAACATACTCTACTCCGACCCCCTTAACACCCTATGTACGCGAAAGACCGTTAAAAATTCGTTGAAAAAAGTTATTACAAAAACCAAGTTATTTTGTTTTTATCTCTGAATTGGCTGCTCCTATCGACTTGAAAATGGCCTCATTCGATTCAGCGTCCAAAATAATGTCAAAAACGATACCCCACTCAACTTTTTCCATTTTTTCAAAAATTGCCCCCAAAAAGGGCGTTTTTGGGGGTAAAAATTTTTTTTTAAACTAGCCGTATTTGGTATCAAATTTTACATTTTGTGAGGTTAGAAATCGATTGAGACCAAAATCAGGTCCGTGGGATTAACCGTTCTGAAGTTAGTACCGCTTTCTTCGAAACGGATACTCCTATTAACTCGAAAATGGTATCATCAATCTCTCGCTCGCTTTGATAATTGATACAGCATCTATTTTGGTAAGGAAAGTTGTATGATGTGCACACCAGATGTTTTAAATTACTTTCCGTTTATTTTTCGTGTCGGTTTTTACTTGATAATTTTATAAAACCGCAAACCTCTATTAATGTAGTTGCTTATAATTCGTGACAATCATTACAGCCACAAACCATATTGACTAAATAATCCAGCGATAATACACTTCATTTATCATTGCAATATGTCCGTTCAAATAAAGCATGTAGGAGAATTAAACTGGAAACCGCTTAAATGCTTTCAGTGACAAAAGTGAAGAAATTATTTCAATGCCAGCTTGAGTCATCAATTTAGCTTGGAATTTCTGCAAGGGAAAGCAACATAATGTGTACAAAATACATTTTAAAGAATTTAAATACGTATATTTATATTACTAAACTATATTAGTTTTATAAAATAATTCTGTATTTTCCAAAAATTAATATCAGAATAAAGTCTTTAAAACTAATTTATAATGGAAGACGTACTTGCGGTGTATTGTATAAAGCATACGGATTTTAGAAGGATTTATACGGTTTTGTAATTAGTGTCACTGAGAACACTGAAGCGTTAGTAGCCTGGTTCTTTACAATAGATGTTTTAGTTTTTGACTTTACCAACTTGTGTTAACATTAACATTCTAAATCACTTGATCTATCAATACGAAATAAAATGCAATTAAAAGATAATATTTTTATCTTTCTTTAAATATATATAATAATATACATAAACACAAAATCTTAACAAATATTCCTACAGTTTTATAGTCCTTATAATTGTACACATTTACCTACTTAAAAATCCCCGTCTGCAAAGTTAGGTAGGCATAGATAAAGTGTGCTGTTTTTTGTATAAATGATATATTTCTAATGTATCTATTTAATCCGCCTATTATTTTTCACGAGGATTTATTAGTATATAAAATAATAAAATGTATATTAATATATATAAAGATAGATAGCTGAAATTTGGTACATAAGGTATAAAAAAAGAAAAGCCATTTGCATTCCACTTACTTGCATCTAAGGGATAAAATGAGACAACTACACCTTTATATAGCCGTTACTTTAGTAAAACGTACTCAGAAATATAACATTTCGTAGAAAATATTTTAGATAAAATGTAGGCTCTACTCATATACGTGAAATGTAATTCAAACTGGCGGAAATCATTGCTTTTGCGCTTACTGTCTCATAGCTGATCATCTAAGTAAGCCTAAATTGGACACATAGATTGATATGGAAACTCTCAATACGTTTTGGTACAATTAACTTTCAATATTTACCCGATATTTCTATCATTCATTTATTCATATCTGGAAGCGAAGCTTGCTGGTACCTCTGCTACAATATTAAGCCTATTTTGAAATATTATTGTGTATAACCCTCAAGGTCCGTCTTTGAAAATGGCTGTTTCTCTCATGGCCAAACTGTACGTAGCACGTTCTCGAGTAAGCTATCAAGATAACCTGGTAATTCTGTAGCCAGAGCGACGAATGAAGAATGTTGTCTATAAAGAAGTTTTAGCAAAATAAACAAAACCCGTAAAAGTGTTATAACTAGAGTCAGTCCTTACTCCTTAGGTTACTTTCTAAATGTAAAATGTTTAAAACATCCGATCTATGCATTCGCATATTAAAGACGTATCTTGGGGGATCTGCAACATCCATCTAAGACTGTGATTTACCAGTCTGTAGATTTATTGGTCGAACAAGAAGACACTTTTCACTCTGAATTATTTATCTTTTAATTGATTGAATTTATTCAGCTCACATACCTTGACGAAGATGATTGACGGGCAGCCGTTGAACAATAAATACCAAACGAAAATACATGTAATAATTCACTTTCGTGAAATAAAATATGAATGCAAATGAGAGAAAAATATTACAAGTAACACAGTGGTCCTAAAAATAAAAAATCCTTGTAGTGCAGCACGAGTATTCGGCTAGTTTGTTTATACAGGGTGGAACAAAGTTAGTGTTACAAACTGCGGGAAATGGTTCTATGGGTCAAAATAAATAGAAAATCAAGAATAATATTTTTTCGAAAAACACTTAATTTTCCAAATATCCGCCATTTTTTTCTTTTACTAAATAATTAATATCTAGAGAACGGTTCAACCGATTGAGAGCAAATTTGGCATGAAGTTTAACCTAACAATGATCTATTTAGGAAAATAAGCGATTATATCCAATCATTTCGAAATGGCGGCTGTTTGAATATTTCAAAATTAAATTACTCAAAACCCGTACATTATAACAAAAAATGTCAAGAAACTTTTTTTGTAGCCCTTTTGATTCCCTATCGGGTGGTTAACTGTTAAAACAATCGAATGAAGGTTACAGCTAAGTTACGTGTAATAATTGGTTTATTCAACCCGGCATCCTATACCAACACAGCAAATACTACAATATTGTATGTACATTTTCTGTCAATATATTTAACTTAACTATTATTCTTCATCCGATTGTTTTGAAACTTAAATCAGCCGATACGGAATTAAAAGGTCTACAAGAAAGGTACCTTGATTTTTTTTGGTTAAAATTTACGGTTTTTGAGTAATTTAGGTCTGACATTTTCAAACAGCTGCCTTTTTAAAGCGCATGATTGGACATAATCGCTTATTTTTCTTAAGTTAGGTTAAACTTCATGCCAAGTTTGAACTCAATTGGTTAAACCATCCTCTAGATATTAATTATTTAGTAAAAGAAATAAAATGGCGGATATTAGGAAAATGAATCGTTTTTCGGAAAAATTATTCTTCATTTTCTATTTATTGTGACTCATAGAACCATTTCCCGAAGTTTTTAACACTAACTTTGTTCCACCCTGTATAAACACATGTGTAATTTCCTTGTTACTTTGGGTTAAAACCACTATTTTGTGTTTAACACAATTCAGACTATTACCAATAAGTTTTATGTTCACTGCGTAGAAAATACCGAGAAACCCAAATTTAAAATAAAATGTATCCACGGTAAGTCTTAAATAATTCCAATCATTGTAGTAAAACTTCTAATATTGTTACAACTTATACAACACAACAATGGGCAAAGTTATCAACAATGCAACTTGTGTTGTTGCAATATTTGATTAATCCATTCAGAGTTTAAAATAAACTTTATACACACAAGCATGTTCAGTTTGTTCGGTTGACATTTACTTTAGAACTAAAGCTGAGTTTGAGTAATAAAAGTGGATGTTTGAAAACGAATGAAATAATAACTTTGTTCGCTTACTCTGTACAATGAGTTGATTAATGTTAAAAGTTTCTGGAAACTGTTTAATGCAGATGAATTGACAAAACTGAATTTTATAATAGAAATCGCTCTTTTGTGCGGTTTACATTAGTGTATTTAGTTTTAATATACTGTAATCAAATAAATAGTTTTATTCAACCCAACTTGAAAGCAATACGTGGACAATCTTTACTTCTTTATAACATAGGCAATGTACAACATGTAATAAATTTGTGCATAGTTATATATTCAATTTATCTTATTTCATGCACACATGTAGAGGATTTAAATTTTATTACTTATAAAATACTACTAATTGCTATAGTATTAAAATAATTCAAAAGTATTGTCTGATTAATTTATTATTAAAACAGTAGCTTTTATAAAAAAAATGTAAGATATAAACCATAATAAAACGGAAACAATATTTTATTGTTATAATTATTTTTGTATTGCCTTCTATCAATACAAATACTTCTATTGCTTTTTTATTTAAATGTAATTTTGCATAGAGTTTAAGAACATAGATTCCAAACATTAAAAAATATTAAATTCCAAATGGATGTCGTTAAAAAATGTTTGTTGATAAATAATTTTAAAATGTAATACAATTTACAAAAAAGTTAGCCTACCTTATTAAAATCTTTGCAGAAGTTTACAAATATTTTAGTTTTATTCTAATCTTGTATTTGTTAGACAAGTAGGAAGAAATTTCAGTGTTTATCCATAACTCACAAATTCAAATTCGCTTTCTTTGGAATCTGACACTGTACAAGCAGAAAACCTAGGCTACTTATAACCTTTAAGAAAAGTGTAAACCATTTGAAATTGCAAACACAGAAACTGTTGCTTCTTACGCACGATCAAAACTTTTCTGTACATTTTTAACTTGAAATTGACTTACAAATAAAGTCCAGTATATAGTTTCTTATGGTCTTCAAACAAGTGTTGCTTTATTGAGTGTTTGACGTTGTAGTGTCACACAGTGAGGCCTCCATACCTTTTACTTTCTCCCTGTACTATAGTACAGAAAAAGTGTAGTGATCGCAAAAAAAATCGATGTTGAGATTTTTGTGGAAATATATCCGTTTTGGGACCCTCTGAGTCTAAAAAAGTGGTTTTTACAAAATGTCTGTATGTATACAAAGCTAAAGCGAAAACTATTCGATCGATTTCAAACAAATATGCAATCCTTTACACAATACAACAAATTGATATAAAATTGCAATTTATATATTACTAATAAACGGTACCAGGAACTGGCACATACTTTCTCACAAACATACTTAAATTATGAAAGAGATTCACTGTGACTTCATAATTGTAGGTGGGGTAGGAGAGGTGATTTATTAAAGTAGGAGATTTGCTAATAAATATTTTTATTATTATCTAGAGAGAAAAATATTCGATCGATTTCGAACAAATTTGCACCAAACACGTCAATTAGACCTGTATAGATGCCCGAAAAAATGTTTTGAACATTTTTGAAAAAAAAAACCCCTTTATGGTCAAAAGAACTCCAAAAATCAGTTATTATTATTAGCTAAACAAGAATTTTTAGAAAGATGCAGTTTTTTCCATATGGTAGGGTACATTAAAGGCTACAAATAAGCAAAATTTTATAAAAATCGTTAAAGCCGTTTTTTTATAAAAACATAATAACTGATTTTTTGGGGGTTTTTTTCCCCAAAAAGGGGGTTGTTTTTCAAAATGTATCAAAACCGTTTTCGTGCATCTATACAGGCCTACTTGACATGTCTGGTGCAAATTTGTTTGAAATCAATCGAATAGTTTTTGCTCTAGCTTTGTATACATACACACATACAGTGACGTGCTGTTAGTCATAAAACAGTTTAATCTTTGGAGTAGATACATACACTTAGAAGTAATATAAAAGAAACATGATTAGTGTCCATTTAAAATATATAGTTCAGCTGCTTGAAGATGATCAGTGTTAATGCAATAATCACCCTTTAAATTGTCATTTTTGCTTTACGCAGTAACACTGACATTAAAAGTTGATTTCATACTTTAACAAAAATTCTTTTAGTTTTTAAGGTTTAATTTTGTTTCAGAGGTTGCTTTTTAAACTTTTATTATTAATCCTTTCACATCATAAACTTAGTATTATTTGTTTTATTTTTGTTTAATATTATTTAGCACCTTTGCTTTAATTTTATGATGTATGTAAATTTTCTAAAAATAAATTATTAAATATTTATGAGGAGGTAGCAAAGGTCCTCCCTCATAATTTACATAAATATTAAAAAAAAATGTACACAGTTTTGTACATTTTTCCTCGAAACACGACATGTTTTAATTTGCAATTAAAACTGATTAAACAACACAAACAAATTTGATTTCAATAAAATTTCATTCCCATATTTGTATAAGTAGAATATACAAATTGATGAGTCTACACAAATTTATGAATTCAGGTAAAGACAATTTATTTTTAGTTTCCGAAATGTGCATACGACTTTAAATTTTCAGAAATCTCCAATGAGTAGGTAACAAAATTAGCCCCGATGTTTTATTGCAATCAGGTGACTCGACCGGAGATCATGTTTTTCGTCTTGTTTGTAAGCAAATTATGTCACCTACAAATTCTAATTTAAATGTTCACGAACGATTTCCTGCAAACTACAAAAGTTATCTACAAAATTATGAATTTGGAAAACAGGTTTAAACTTTTGTCTACTATATTACAGTTAATTGTAATGGCTCGGTAACATAATCGTAGAAACCTTAATATACTACGTTTAAATAAAATGGAGTACATATAACAACTTATGTAATAAAGCTACATAAGGAACATGAACATGTATGTTAAAATTTGTATGTAAAATAAAATGTTTTCGGTTTTACTTTCTCACTATACTATAGTATGATCGCAAAAAAAAATCGATGTTGAGATTTTTGTGGAAATATCCGTTTTGGGACCCCTGAGACCAAAAAAGTAGTTTTTACAAAATGTCTGTCTGTATGTATACAAAGCTAGAGCTAAAACTATTTGATCGATTTCAAACAAATTTGCACCAGCCATTATCAAGTAGGAATGTATAGATGCATGAAAAACGGGTTTGAACATTTTTGAAAAACAACCCCCTTTTTGACAAAAAAACCCCAAAAAATCAGTTAATATATTTTTTTTTAAAGAAACGGCTCTAACGATTTTGATAAAATTTGGCTTATTTGTAGACTTTAATGTACCCTACCATAAGCAGAAAACAGCATCTTTCTAAAAATTCTCGTTTAGCTAATAATATTAAATAACTGATTTTTGGGGGTTTTTTGACCATAAAGGGCGTTGTTTTTCAAAACTTTTTTCCTCGCATCTACACAGGCCAAATTGACGTGTTTGGTGCAAATTTGTTCGAAATCGATCTAATAGTTTTCTCTCTAGATAATAATAATAATATTTATTAGTTAATCTCATACTTTAATAAATTACTTCTCCTACCCCACCTATAATTATGAAGTCACAGTGAATCTGTTTAATAATTTAAATATGTTTGTGAGAAAGTATGTGCCAGTTCCTGGCACCGTTTATTTATTTTATACTTAAGTAACAAAGTGTTTAAAAGAGTATAGTCTAGTAAAAATATTCTGTTGATTAACTACATTGGTTTAAAACTATACTTGAGCCAATATTTTATAATAAAAAAATTATAAACTTCAAATGCTAATTTTATATTCGTTTGAATTTTTTGTCATGGTAAAAAGGAAAAATCTTAATAATCAATCTTAACTTCAAACTATTTTTATGGCAATAAGGCAATGTTCATTTGTTAAACACTTTATGAGTGAGGAAAATGAGGTAATAAGTTATGAAACCATTTCGTATGAGTTATTTTATATGTAATATGAAATAAAATATAAGAACTTGTATTTATGAATATTTCCTATTACGTAGCTTGCATACAAATTTGTACCGAATGACGAGGAATG
>JAGFPH010008380.1:7111-31761 GCA_018207615.1 Philaenus spumarius
TTCCTGAACCCTGATTCTATTTGAACCTTAGACCAAGGATAAATTACCTATTCTCACCCTATTGATGGCCTTGTAGTTTAATGTTTCCTTTATGTGAGTGTGAGTTTGTTACATTTATAATTACACATTTGTCATTGTTTAAACTGTTAACATATTGTGGTATTATTCATGTCTAGCTCCGAATATTCATCCGCAGTATCGATGCGTTTCCACTGGAGTTCTCTATCTGGGGATTTAAAGTTATAGACAAAGCTATGCTCGCCTCGGTAAGACGTTTAATTATTACACTATTACTATTTAGATATTTAGTTAATACATTTTAAAGCTGTTATACGATATTATTATTGTTGCGTATTTATTCTATATATTATTTTGTTAGCAACATTGTAAATTCATAATAATATTTAGACAGCGACACCCAATAGTTAAAATTCAACAAATTAATACAAGTTCAGTTATTAAAAATACATTGAACAAAATATTACAAATTAATAGACATCAAATTATACACCATCCATACCAATTTTTATTAACCAATAAAATTATTCTCTTGCTAGGTTGTATTTTATCAGCTGCTTCGGTTTTACGTCTTTTACGTTCGTCAATGTTTCTCGGTTTGGTTTTGTAGACATTGTTTTTTAAATAACCCAAAAGAGGTAGTCTAGAGGAGACCGATCTATTCATCTGTCAAGCCAATCTATCTTTCCTCTACGTCAAATCCATATTTTTGATAAGATTTTATTTAAAATTTGGCGACCAATGAGCTCTAACATCATAGTGAGCTGGTGCTGCATCTTGCTTAAACCATACGCTGTTTAGTTGTTGTTGATATAACTCTTGTGTGTTTGGTAAAATCCAAGTCTCAAAGAGGAGACCGATTTGGAGATCCGGCCAGCCAATCTATATCTACTCTGCGTAAAACATATATGTTTGGAAAGGTATCATTTAAAATTTGGCGAAATTGTTAATTTTTATTGTTTGCCAAACATTATTTTATTAGGGAATTTCTATGTATGTGTGTTTTAATTATAATTATAGTCTGAGGTTGATTAATTTTCTAAGGTATCTGCTATAATCATGTAAATTACCAAAATTTAGGGCGTTAAATACAATTCTTATTTTCAGTAACATTTTAAAAGCAGACTTTGAAGTTGTAAAACGATTATAGTAAAATGCGTTGCGTTTTTTCTTTGAATATTTTGACCCACGATTTTGCCTTTTATTTCTTTTGACTGACGATAACTTCAAAACGGATTTTATCATAGTTTATGATCTCATTTTACATTAAAATTATTACACTACTATCTTCAAATTTAACAATGAAGGGTCCATTAGAAGACGGATCCAAAATGGCGCCCACAAATTTCAAAATCTCCAAAAAGTGGTTATTTTATGGTTGTGAATAACTGCATTTACTTCTATCTCACAAAATCCGTACATTTTAAAATATTTTAATATTTCTAGATTTTTCAAATCACTATATTATATAATTAATTACATATATAATTAGACATAGCTCTAGGGGTAAATAATTTAATCGTTTTCGTTTCCCAATTAATGCGGATACACTACTTGTGTTGCTCTCAAATGAAAACAATATTTTATCAACTATGACGAGCTCAAGGATAGCATTTTACGAATTACAAATCTATTAATTGACTTTTGCGTGACTATATGCGTTAATTTGAAATGATCCTTATTGTATTTTCTGTAAGACAAAATAACCTTTAAAGACCAGGATCTGAAGGGGGTTGAGTATGCATGGAAAGCCTGATGCAATATTATTTCTGATTATTGTTATAGGCACTATAGTGATTATGAAAAGCAATGTTGTCGCCCCCCAGCGTGGTCGACATCACCGGGGCGAGAGGGGAATATGGTGGGGGCGCCGTTTATTAAAACGCTTATAACTTGAGAACCGTTCAAGATAGAACATTGAGAAAACCGACAATTTACTCCATAAAATATGAGCTTTAAAAAAGGTTATTACGTTTATAGTCGTATAGTTGTTGGTTTATGAGTAAAGAGCATTTTTATTGGTAAATAAACAAAAATGGTGATTCAAATAAGCAAAACCAATAGTTTTGTACTAAGAAAATCACTAAATATGTCAAATATACACATTTAAGTTATTAAAAGTGCTTCAATAAATTTAAAAAAGCATGTTGAACAGTTAATGCTACTGTAGAGATGTTTTACGTAGCACTAATATACAAGTGCTCCGCGCTCGCCACATTTATACCTTGCTCTAGCATTTGTGTTTTTTTCACCGTAAAACAAGGGTTTTTCAATAAAACTGATAAGGACTAACTTTAAAGTAGGGAAATAAAACATAAGTATTTTAAGTAGTTCAAAGTTACATGTAATAATTATATTCAAACAAATACATAAACGTTTTATTTATTTAGAATATTACTTTATTTATTTATTAAAGTGTAGACCTGAGCTTTGCTGGTTCTTTTAACCTTTATTATAACTGCTGCTATAAAATATACGAAATAATTAGATTTGAACATTTAACATTATTTATCATGTTAGCTTTGTTGTTATCATTGATCCTACACCTTTATTATAAAGGAAAGACAACAAAATTATGTATATAGAATGTTTCAATGGGGTTGGCATGCAGAGCACGCAGGAGTTTCCCCTAGTGATTATTTAAACATTAAACGCACCCCGTAATTTCTTTAAAAGCCTTTAAGTTGGTAACACGGTGTTCTGTCAAGTTTTAAATAAAACAAATTACACATTCATTAAAGACATGACATATTACTTTAGTTTATTTATTTTAAAACTTTTTTTGGAAGAATACAAAATGGATGAAGTGAGTGTGTAATCAGAGAGTGAGTGTAAAAGATGCCAGCAATATAATTTCCGGATAAAACAGTTAAATTTTAAATGAATTCCTGGTAAGAGCTACCCCACAATAATTACTATTGTCTCCTCGACTTGGCATCACTTACAAGTGTAAAATCGTCTACGTTGCGCTAATATTAAAATGAATCTTTTATAGTTACTGTGTTCCTATTCTCCCAACCATTTGGAATGCCTATTTCTATAAGAATATCTAGATTTTTATGCTGTGTAAATTATAATAAAATTTAGTAGCTGATGACTTAAAATGTAAAAGAAATCATCAAAAGGGGAGAGTCTATAAATTATCAAACAAATACAAACTATCACAAATTTATCAGACTAAGGTATTTGATATTTTTAAACGCTGACCAAATATTTTAAAGTTTTCCAAATATCGGATTCTGTATTGTTTCAGATTATTGGAGATGTAGTGACATACGTCATTATCCTTGTTCAGTTCAACATAAGCCTACAAAGTGTGTCTTCAAATCCATCTCAACATATGCCTAATAATTGTACAGTAGGATGAACATCAAGGATGAACTGACTTTAAAGATACGTCACACTAGAAAACATAACTAATTTACTCTTAGCCAGTGTTTGCACTATTCTAGACGTGTTTTATGCATTTTGTAGCTTCTGACGCACGACTGCTAAAACTTTGTCGTTTGCATTTATATAACCACCTGCATAGTCACATTCCTAGTGACTTCCATGTCTTTTTGCTTCTAACTGTTTTTCTTGGTGCTCAAAACTTTAGACCTACTACGAAGAAGACATACAAAAACTTACTAAAACATACGGGAGCTATTTAGAAACATAGTTTAATGGTTGTAGATTTAGAAGCTTGATGCAATCCTAAAGAACAAATTGAAAAGTTTTTACATATTTTAACATAAATTGATACAGATCAAGCTTGTTCTATCCATTTAAAAATAAAATCCATTCTTATAGTTTTAATTTGCGAAAAAGTATAAAAAATTACTACTCTTAGAGTAAACAAAAACAACCTGCAACCAACACGCCAAGGTCATCACTGCGTTAGCGACAGTGCCCTCTCTTGCTGGAAGCCTCCTAACCAGTAGCTTCCTAAAACAGCCAATCACCTCGCCACTGGCTAGTACTATCAAGCTGTGTGAGATATTTAAGGACAGTTCTCTACAAGTTAATCTTATGAGTGGTTGTTTTTAATATCTTGTTTGCATTATTGTAGTGATTAGGTTCAAATTATGTCTGAATCTGTTGAGCCATTTTATTAATTGATTGGTTATTACCATAATTATTTGTTTTAATTAACAGTTAAAATAATAACCTTTTGTTGAGAAGTCTACTTATGTAGGCAACAAAACAAATATAGGCCTATAGAATATTGGAGACAATTTTGTATGTGTTTTACTAAAGGATATTTCGTAACATAATAAATAAATTTTGTTATAACATTTAGGCCAAGTTACATTTAATTGACAATAACACATTTAAATATTATTAAGTTTGATGGGCTTATAATAATTAGAAAAACGGTCTTGAATTCGTTTAGCTTAAAGTTAAAAAATTATGTTCTCTGTGAAAAGCTAAACTTGTACAGGTTATAACACTGTAAAACCTGAAGTTAAAAGTGTATGCTGTTTTAATTTGAAAGGAAGCTAGTACTAAACACTGTCTAAGCTTGTTTGTATCTTATTAAACTATTTGTGTGTATTAAAAAAAATAAATACAATAGTATAAATAAATAATAAATAAAAAATTAAATTTGAATTTACTTTTCCTGGGTATTAAATATTTAGGCATAATTCAGCACCAAATAGTATTCTCAACTACTGTTGGGGAAGTTGCAAAGTTATAATAGCTTGAATGTACTGTCAGGTGTAAACTGTCACAACGAATTGTGACACACAGTCGTACAAGAGCTCTCAATACCTAAAGTTAGAAAATCAGAAAATGGTGGCATCAATTAAAATTCTATTAACCTAGACAAAAGCTTTCAAGTTGCATCAGTTTTATTTTATCATAATTATTTCATAAAATAAATTTACTATTAGAAATTTATTAACGGAAGATAAATAATCCGCGTAAAATATAGACATAAAACAAAGTCTTCAATCAAGCTAAATACATGAAATGCATCCAGGAAACATCAAGATATAGAGTGCAGAGGTAAAAAGTAAAATACTGTAAATACATCCATCCAGTGTAAGTGCCGTTTGTGTTGGTGAGGAAAACCCAAATTATGTAAGTCGATGTAAAATTTTATTTGTAGAAGACAGATCTGGGAGGTTAAAATTAAATATCAAACGAATCATATCCAGGGTACTATTTGATTAATAAAATGAAAATAAAAAAATAATTAGAATATAAATAAGTGTATTGAAACTTGTAAGGATATTATTTATTATCTTTCTGTGTGTTTTCACCATGTAAGGTTATTATTTTATCTAGGCGACTTTATCATGTAATGTTAATTTTTGTTTTTACTGTGTTTACTTAAGAGGTTTACAATTTTTGAACCTTGTATGGTTTGTCTTATTTGGGGGCTACACCAGATTCGACCTACGAATCAATCTTTGCTTGGCTTGAGAGGTCTGACTGTCAACTAATTGATTTAAATAACTTCAGAGACGTTTGATGGTTTGAATTAAATGTATAATTAATGATAAAAGATTGTACATGTAATATGATTAATTTAATAGCTACATTTTTTCTAAATTAATAACATTTTTTAAATTTTTATTGAATGTATTGAACAAAGGTTGGATTAACATAATAATTAATGAAAATTGTTATTAAGAAACGTACAAATAATTTAATCTACCATTTCTTAATGTTTAATTTGTAAATGTATCTCTTTCTCTAAATTTTACTTAATAATAAGTTACTGAATCTACTAAACTAACTTCACCATAATATTTTGATAATTATTATATTTAATCACTGCATTTGTTATTCATATTTCCGCTAAGATGCTTGAAACATTTGTCTTCTTGCTTATCCGCCGTTCTTAGCTTTGTCTTTCTTTCGCTTATCGCGTTTTGGGTAGACCCCATCTTCAGAAGCTTTGTTTGCTACTGGGTGGATAAGCAAGAAGACAAATATTATATTTAATGTATAATGTTGTTAACGGAAACTGTACTAACTAATTACATATGTAATTAGCTTTTAGGTGTTAATCATCCACCGGTTTCTTCTGGAAGACCTCGATTTTCATATTATCATACCACTCGTGTGCCCGCGTCCGTTCTTCTTATTGAATAAAGTTTTTATTCTCATTCCCCATTTGCCTTTAATTTGTTTAAATATTTGTATATTTATAATTTCTTGTTAAATCATTCTCATGATATTCTGCATTGTTTGCTAAAGCTATGTGAAATGTTATATGAGTCGTTTCACTTGTTTCAGAGCAAGTTGTTCTAATGCTGCTGACTTGATTGAAATGTCTGGGAACGTAACCTAATAGTTTACATGTTGCGCTGCTAGAATCAGCTGTAATCTTTTAACTGTGCCCTTTCTTCTTAACTAACTTGCTTTGAATATTAGAATATTTCTTTAATTTGTTTTATATTTCGTTTTAATTATTTAAGTCTTTTGGGATATTGGTATCCCTGACAAACTGTTTTATTAGAATTAGCTGAAAGGAGGGTTTTTAAACACCTCAAAAGCAATTAAGGATCTTCTATAAATTGCGTAAGACAGAAAAAATATGCACTTCGTACTACCGTGTTTCGGACGCTGTTTTTCAACCTAAAAAGTTGTGAAACATCTTAAATTGTTCTTAAAGGCTTTGTGATTTTGTCTTATATCTCATAATTGAAAGAAATCGTCGGAAACTCCTTTTAATCAACAGTTTAAATGAGTAAAAATCGATTATTTTTAACGCATTTTTTGGGAGTTTTAAGCAATAATTTCCATATTTTAAGCTAACACGTAAAAAATATAAAGCCTTCTTTATAAGTAGTTTCCCAGATTATTAATTTATAAATAGAATCCGAAACACGGTATTACGAATGCATGTTTCAACGATTTTGCGGCTTGAGTCAGGCCTTTTGCATTGAAATCATACTATACACTCGGGAGTTTTCTTCAAGGTACTGTAAAGAAGAGCCTTAAAATCAGTTCAGATTCAAATTGATATCATTTAAAATCTTACAAAGCTTAATTTCAATCTGTTAAAATGCTACTGTCAATTTGTAATAGTTAATAATGTTAATAATTAGTTTAAATAAGAATTAATAATAATTTAAAAAATAAAGTTTCATACCTTCTTTTCTTCCGTCACGTGACCTCTTCTTTATGTTCGTTAGTGACGCGTTTCGGAACTTTTATCCCATCATCAGACACAAAATTACTCACTCGAGGTCGTCATACATTAAAATTAAATTACACAAAACACACATAGCACATTTCACGTTTAGGTGTACACCTTCTGGCGACCGGCCGGCAACTTTCAGTCTCGTAGATCTCGTACTCCTCGACCGCGTTCATATATCTCCCTTTGGTACATATTTTAATTGGTTTCAGGTTATTTTCCAGACTCGTGTAACTATGGTTTTCGTCAATTAGATGGCGGGCAAAATCTATAAGGCGTTCAAATCTAAAGATGTAAACGGCGAACACCAATTATTAAACGACCAGCTGAGTTTTGACTCGAATACATTATATGATACGGCGATAAGAATCCAAAAAGCCCGCGGTAAGAACAGGTTCAGAGTGCGCGAGACAACAGACTGACAGTTGCCGGCCGGTCGCCAGAAGGTGTACACCTAAACGTGAAATGTGCTATGTGTGTTTTGTGTAATTTAATTTTAATGTATGACGACCTCGATTGAGTAATTTTGTGTCTGATGATGGGATAAAAGTTCCGAAACGCGTCACTAACGAACATAAAGAAGAGGTCACGTGACGGAAGAAAAGAAGGTAAGAAACTTTATTTTTAATAAATCAGTGACCTGGATACTGAAAATGAATTCATTAATAATTTAAAAGCAATAGAAGGTGCCAGGATTTTGATTAGAAATATTGTCTGTTCTGGTTACAAAAAATAAGATCCATAGTAGATTTTATTAATTAAATGTTAGGAGAGCTGAAAACAACACCACTAGTTCGGCTTTCTTTAGTAAAAGTAAACATTTGATTGTGCATTGATTTTTTGGACGGACTTATGATACTTGAAAATTATATGATCGAATAAGAGACTATTATATTGTTGCTTTATTATAATTTTGTTTGAGAATGCAATTGCATCTTACATGATTACATCATTAATACACGATGCAAGAAAAACATTACTCGATTTCAATTTTAAAAAACAATAAAATTAAACAGTCTGCCACGTATTCAGATGACAAAAACAAAAAAACCTAAACTATAAGAAATGTCGGAACGCCATAGACACTTGAAGATATTGAAATAACTAATGTTACATAGGTTAGGAAATGGCACACAGTAAGATGACGCGCGGTGAACGGATCGTGTGCAAAAACAAAATAGACTTTTAGAGCTGTTTTCATAAAAAATATTTACAACAACAAAAAATGGAGTACCTAAAGGTAGGAAATCATAAAATGATGTAACATGGGATGTATAAAATATACAGTTTTTATACAAAACAGAAAATTCAAGAGTTGGCACAACAACATAACATTTAACACTTTGAATAAAAAAAAAAACATTGAAACAATCTTTGACTCGGGTGCGAATGTATCGATATGCAAATTATAACCTAGTATCACAAAAACCACTAACACATCAAACAAATACAATAATAACATCTGTCACAAACAATAATCTGAAATCCATAGAGAAATAACGTTACCATTTAAAAGAAATAACATAAATTTAACAAATAAATTTTATGTAGCATCACGAATTAATGCAAAAATGACATAAACAGTAACTTTCTACTAGCAAATCAAGCAAAAATATAATACAGTACAAAACATAAATAACTCTGTGCCGCCATTTAAAATACGAGAGCTCGTTTATTATAAACATATTCAATACTGCACACATACTCCAATTACCGTCACGATATGTACACTCAGAACAGCTGATCTTTATACCATTAGGATAAAGATAGACATCCTCTACGACAGCACAGGACATTCAGAACCAACTTTTCTATCGAAATGTCTGACTAAACGTACGTTCTACAATTTAAAGATGTAAGTTTCTTTAAGTTGAACTTTAAATAAAATAATGTGCTATGTGTAACATTTGTGTAGTCACTTTGCGTAAACAAATCAGTGCAAAAGTTATAGAACAGGTCATGTTATAGTAAATGTTGAAAGTTAGTTTAATCTCACCATGTGTTTTACCATGTATTTGTCACAAACGTGAATAATACAACTTATTTATTTCGAACAGGTAAAAACAGTGCATACTTCTTTCAACCTGTTTCAATCCATTTGTAACTTGAATTTTAAACTTAGCAGCATGTGACTTAAAGCAACCTAACACTTAAAATTAGATTGTATTCAATGCTAATGACTGATTTTTCTTGAATAGTTGATAATCTGGTTCGAAGAACGATCATCCGGTCCTACTTCTGTAAAACTTCAATAACTATGTAAAGTGCAAGCGTGATAATGTTTAATAAACAAAATTTATAAAATCTGTGAACTCTAAAAGACTGTAAAACCAGATGCATAACTGACTAAATATTGGCTTCAATGTAACATTCTGTTTATATCTTTGTTTATACATGAATCAATAATTGCTATAAATATTAGTTTTTTATAATCAAATTTGGAAGGGATAGCTAGATTTTTTTGATCATATAGTCTTTTATACATAATATTTCGAAATTACTTACATTCAAAAAAATTTTCGTTTTAAGTGACGTCACACATAAAATAATATTATCTAGTTTTTTTTATTTATTATTTATTTATTTTTTATTTAGATTGTTTCTCATGAAAGATGAGTCAACCAATAATTTATGTCAGAGTCAACTACAAGAATAGATATATCACAAACCTATATGAATTGTATTTCTTTCACAGGAAATTTTGTTATCTATAATAGAGGTGTACGAGTATGCAGCACTTTTATATTATCACTAGCTGACACGTACGGCGTTGCCCGTGGTGGTTAGTATTTTCGGTCTTTTTAACGTAATTGTAATCTTTTGAAGTGTTCAGTTAGTGAGTGGTATTTGGCTTTTATATATATAGATCTTAAATAATAAAAGCACTATTGTCATAATAATAAAAGATCTGAAATTATGATTTTAGTAACTTTGATCACCCCAAACCCCTCCTAAAATTTCGAAATTTTTCATACCCTTTCTTAGAGAGCGCCTAAGGCCCTAGAGGAAGCTACATACCAAATTTCATTACAATCCGTTCGGGCGTAATTTGAGGATGATCAAAAACGCATTGAAAACGCAAGGAAAAATGCAAAAACGCCTATTTCTGGCGTAATTTTGGGAGAATCTCAAACATTTTTTCAACAGACTACTTTTAGGTCTTAAACGAACCTAAGTACCAAATTTCAACATTTTCTGCCAATTAGTTCTCGAAAAAGCTGAGAAAACGCAAAAAATCGCTAGAAAAACGCGAATATTGGGCGTATCTTTGGGATGTTTTCAAAATCCGTTCTTAGTGCGCGTCTAAAGGTCCAACTGAACATGCATGCCAAATTTGAACTCATTTGGTTCAGTAGATTTTTAGTTCTGCTGATGAATGAATCAGTGCCATTTCGCTTTTATATAGATAGATAACTATTACAAAAAATTAAAATAAAGTGAAGATTTTTCTAATTACATATAAGGGAGGTTTTAATAAAAAAACTAAATTACATATTTTATCTAAGGGCGTATTAATATTTTTTAAATATATATATATATATCTCAAAGTCAATAAACAAACTGTTTACTATATATTATTGTATTTATTGTATTTATTTGTTTGCCTGTAAGTAGTTAACTCAGTTGGAACTGAAGTTCATTGCCAAAGTAAGGTCAACAACCGTTTTCCTGTTTTTGTTTAATTCATAATGTGCAGTCTTTAAAAGGACCAGTACGATTCCAAAATGTATTTGTCCCCGTCTAGCACAACCATAATAGCAAATAACCAAGAATTCATAGTAGATATAATGAATCGTGGTTAGAAAAATAAAAAAATATACGTTTAGTAATACAATAAAATAAGCAACCCAGAAATAAGATCAACAAAACACATTAAAATAGCACCGGGACAGAATTTATGAGTACAGAACATAGAAAATTAAAATGATATATTTAACTTTCAAACGGGCATACACTTAAGATAGCAAAAACAAATGCCTTAATATTAATTCAAGCATTCATTGCTATTAACATATATACTATGCATTAAAAATGCCACAAACACTACTTCCTAGTACACTACTTATAATAAAATGTATCTACTTCCACTACAGGAAAACTCAAATAATGAACACATTTATGACAAAAATAGAGTACTATTCCATATTTGTGAAAATCTAACAAAAACACATACAAACAAATACCTGGAACTTTGAAAATATCATATACAGTACTGTAATCTGTTTCAATTTGTTTCACCACGAGTAGCGAAGCGAAAGAATAGCTGTTGGTGAGCGAAGCGAGCAGGAGCTGAGCCCTAGAATATATATAAGCGTCATTATCCTGACTGATTGACGTAGAATAAACGTAGAGAAAAACTACTTAAGATACAAATACGAAAATTTAAAAGTATATTCTTATATGGTCATAGACGCACAATAAGAAGGATTTTGCTAAATTTAATTTTAAATCGTAAAAATAAAGACATTTCGAGAGTTCATTCCCAGCCCTCAGATAATACTACTGTTTTGATAAAAAAACATCGCAACTCATGCTTGTTTACCTCCATTAACATATACAGGGTGATTCAGTAAATCGTAGCGGGCTATGCAGATTCAGATTCTACATGCAAAAATAAGTCGAAAATGTAGAATAACATTTTTTCGATTTCGGCTTAGTTTAGCCGTAATCCGCCATTTTGTTTTTTTACAAAAACTTACTGTAACTCTGGAAATAGATAAAATATCGACTTCAAATTTGGAATAAGCATTTTATATGTTACGATTAACAATTGTACGAAACACAAAGAATTAATTTTTATAATTTTCAAAATGGCGGCCGTTACAAATTTTTAACGAAAACCGTTAACTTTACAAAAAATGTACAAGAAACAAAATATTTTCTTTTTTTAAAGACAGACAAATTTTTTTTTGTAGTTTCAGTAGGTCAAAGGATAACCGAGTTATCGACAAAAAACATAATTTCTTGATAATTGTCTACAAGCGAATTACGGCTAAACTAAGCCAAAATCGAAAAAGTGTTATACTACATTTTCGACTTATTTTTGCATGTAGAATCTGATAGCCCGCTAGAAAAATAAGTACACAAATTGTTAAATTTAAAAAAAATTTGGTTTTAAACTAATTTTTCTTGTAGACAATTACCAAGAAATTATGTTTTTTGTCGATAACTCGGTTATCCTTTGACCTACTGAAACTACAAAAAAATCATTTTGTCTGTCGTTAAAAAAGGAAAATATTTAGTTTCTTGCACATGTTTTGTAAAGTTAACGGTTTTCAAGATATTCCACCTTAAAAATTTGTAACGGCCGCCATTTTTAAAATTATAAAAATAAATTCTTTGTGTTTGGTACACTTGTTAATCGTAACATGTAAAATGCTTATTCCAAATTTAAAGTCGATATCTTATTTATTTCCAGAGTTATATTGAGTTTTTGTAAAAAAAACAAAATGGCGGATTACGGCTAAACTAATCGAAAAAATTTTATTTAAATTTTCGACTTATTTTTGCATGTAGAATCTGAATCTACGCTTTACTGAATCACCCTGTATAACAACCAGCTTAGCAATTTTACAAGCAACATTACGGTGTCTTATTCTTAACAACCAACTGCTTTTTTAGGTTAGGTTGACCAAATAAAAGCAAACACAAAAATCTACAAAAAATTTTTATGGTATTATCCAATTCAAACATCTGTAGTTTCATATTATAAATACAACAGCTGACTTGTATGAAGAACATAATTTTAGGTTAGGCCTACAATGATACAAGACACGTTTATTTGCAACCAATTTAGAATTAATTATTGTATTTTTTTTGTTCACAACTAACAGAGTTTCTGAATTAAGTAGAAGCAAACAAAAGGCGTATTGAATTATAAGTCAAACGTATGCTGTTACATAGTATATTGTGTCATTTAGTTGGTAATATCAACATTTGTTTGAAATGTTGGTTATTGATTATTTAAATATTAATGGTGAAGTTACAGCGCATGCCTTAATTTGAATTATTGGGGAAGGACGTGTCTATTTCTATCTCCGTCTTATATATAAAATATTAGAGTATACAATAATCTGTTTGCATTGGCTTAGCCTTAGGTCTCCGCACAGGTTATTGAGCGAAGCAAGCAGGGGCACAGCCCCTAGTATTTAATATTGTACATTTAATATTACGTATTACAATCAAATATTGATTCTGCATTCAAACTCGTATTACACTCGACATCTCTTCATTGTCTATTGGCATTGTTGTTATTGTTTACTGACGTCGTTGTTACTGTATACTGGCATCGTTGTTATTGAGTTTACATAGTTATTATTAAGTAATCTGTTTAAATAAATACTAATGATTTATAATTAATAAAACTTGTTTGTTCTCAAAACCAGATACATAAAATTACTAAGTTTGAAAAAAATCATCAATAAGTAGTTTTAAAAGAATATTTCAGAAAAAAAAGCAATATCTGGTAATAAAAATTTTTACTTTCGCCCATTCGTTTCGTTAGTCTATTTTCATTTCCATCATACGTAGCATTTCGTAAATTATAAATATATATTTTACATAAATAAGTAATAAAATATTTACTGTGCATGACCAGACTGCTGTCGTGTCTAGACAAATCTATTGATTTTAGATATACTTGGCACTGTTACTACATCATCAACCACTACACAATATTTTATAGTTCACACATTATATCAGTTTAGGTCTGATCAGCTGATCATCGAGTTGTGTTAATGCAGTCTTGGTGCTTAGAATTTTAGAGTTTTTAAGGAATTGCCATAGGAAAGATTAGCTATTGCAGTTACTCTTATGGCGAGACAAAGGTCCGATTATGGTCCGCAGAACAAGTTTTGGGGGTCTTTGAAATTTATATATATATGTGTATAAGTTTTAAGCCCGATTTGGTCGATACACGTTGGTTTCCTAAGTCGTTTTGACGAGTTCATTAGCCGAAAAAAAACAAACATAGGAAAGTTTTTAAAATAGAAATAAAAATTGTTTAAAGATAAATTGTTTCTGGCTTATATCTAAAAATTATGAGTATAATGCATATTTTGTGTTTTAGACGATATTATAACCTTTCCAGTCGTCCAAGAAACGATCTAAACGTAAAATGCCATACAAATCTGGTCTAAATACACGTGGGGATTTTGCATTAGAGAGAGCTTCTGATTGAAGGTTGACAACCGGGATGTTTGTCCATTACGAGCGAAGCAAAACAGTCCATAATCGATAGCCGCAAGGTCGAGGTGCAAACTAGATCGAGGTTTTGAACGAAGCAACGAGTTAGCCGGGGCTGGAGGATGAGATACACACGAATTCTACTAACATGTTTTGTACACGGAGTCAGCTATTCGGTGCCTTGGTGAGTAGACCGATTTCAGAATTACATGGTTGAAACCCTAAAATGTATAAATTTAATTTTGGAAATTCGCTCAACTCAAGCGGTTCAGCTGCGTGATCGAATTATTATTCACTTCGTGTAGTCAACCTTTCCCGTTATAGTATAGTCATTCGCTACAAGATGGATCTGTTGTAAATACAAATAGTGATAACCCAAGTTTTTAATAATTTTATTTGTATACATGCATACAAAACAAGCAATGCATGTGATTACTCGTTTCTCCATCTGTCTCATTATTACAGTTGATTCCATGTAGAACGTAAACGGTGAAGTGTAAACGTGGTAACCTGCAAATATTTCAAAACAAAGAATTAAACAAATATTTTAACTGACAAAAACAACCACACTATTTAGTAAATTCAACAAAATATTATTGAGTCGTGCAGACAACGGTTTTACCAGTGTTGCATTAGCAAGGCAGCTTAACACAGATTAAGAAAATATACAAAACAGACAAATTATTTAATATTGAAACAGAGACAAGTAACTTGGCCAAAAAACAAAAGTAAAGGGAAAGAGTGTGGAAGAGCGCGGGAGACGGATGGTCTGCTTGACTAATTTTTTTTTTTATAATCTCAAAATTCACGTTATTGTAAAATTCTGACACTAAGTGAATTTTTAATTTATTGGAAAAACTAGAGTGATCATGAACAAATCGCCAACTTCTTTCGTGCTTCATAAACCTACATTCAAAGCTACGGTCTGTTTTGGCCTACACAAGCTGTTTTACAAATGATAAAAGCCAGTGTATAGACACCACTTTGTTGCATGTTATCTATTTTATCCTTACAATATATTAACATTTTCCTAAACTTGCAGTAAAAAGCTTGTTAAGAATGATTTTTATTTTCTAATACATTCTCAAAAGCATAGCTAACCTTATCAATGTAACTGATTCTACGCCATTTTGGTGCGGTTTTATTTGAAAACGTTATATTTGTGTCGTTTTAGCTCTGCACTAACACATTTTGTTTGAGTTGTGAAACGTAAATTTTCTTATAATGTATAATTTATTCCCTCAATGGTCATCGCTACCTGTTAGGTGGTTTGTTATGCTTATCACGAATTTATTCGTAGTTAATTGTGACGAAACTTCCAAGAAAAGCTGTGCTCGTTATAAAATATGTCGCGTGTTGTTATTATTAGTTTGGTTACTTCCTCTAGTCCACCAACCCTACGGAACCAACCCTTCAATCAAGTAGAACCCGCACTTAAGAAGTTTATTATGATATATTGAGCAAAAAGGCCAGTTCACAAGACAACACAAAGTTACACCACTGCAGATGCATAACTACATCAAAGCCCACTAAAGAATACCGTTGCGAGGCGGCCAATAGGATGGTCGCGCAGCGTTGCCATATCAACTAGCCTCGAACACTCTTGGTATTTACCGCTCGAGGCTTGATCGCCCAGTTTAAAGAATTACAAATGCGTTGATTCAGCCGCAGTCAGTTAGAAGCGTGGGAAGAACGTGACAACGTCGCACTACGGCGATTGGAGGGTTCAAGGCCAAGGTGAACACAAGCCCGTCCCTCAACGGTATTCTTTAGTGGGCTTTGATATAGTGCGCTTGCGCCAAGAACGGTTGCAAAACATATTTAATTTCGACTATTCTATCTGTTTCACCGATACTTAAAATTGATTTCTGGCGATAATTGTGTTGTTTAACAAGAAAAGAAGTATCAAATGAATAAGTTTTTTGAGTTGAATTTTATAAATTTCTGAACATTATATGTTCACAATAATATTCAGCCACCAATAGACTTTAAAATCATAGACAACAAAACATGTAGGACTGAAATAAATTGTCAGAGATATGAATTTCAGGCCTTGATTGTTGAAAAATATAATTTATTGTACTACCTTTATAAGACGAATGGATAATTATAAACTACATTACGTCCTTACATTAATTACCAGGATTGATTTAAAAACAGACAGAAACTAGAATTTTTGTTTAAGTAAATTGTATCCTAAAATGTCTGATTATTAATAGTGAATTATGTATGTAATGTTAAAACCTATAATACATTAATCAAAATACTAAAATTGATTAAAAAACAAGCGAACTTTTTATTTTTTTAATAATGTAATGAAAACAAATACGAAAAAAAGGATTGTACAGAAAAAAAAATTATACTATACCATCGTCTGTACTTTCCATCTCTTACTTTATACAAAACTACAAATGCTAAATAATTTAAGTTAAACTCGGCTCTAAAAAATTATTGAATTTTAACAAAAACCAACCGCTGAAATTTACGAAACTACCGATCATTTTGACTTCGCCGTGTAAACTAGTTTCACGTCAATTTGTGTCACAATATAGTTAAATGGTACAATCTAGTGGAACACTGTGAATTCACTCAAAGCAGTGCACAGTACCCCTTCGTATAAAATAACCTGATAAATAAGGCACTCATGTGTTGCTTTGAATGTCTACGCAATGCCTAACTGAATGAAATATTTATGGCCCAGTAAAATGAAAGGAAAAAGCTAACAACAATCACTCACCATAAATAATGATAATGTTCAGAAATCGAGCACTAAGCTGCAACTTAATTAAAACATTATGAATTAGATTTCCTCTGACTATTTAGTTCCTGACTGAAGCTTATAACTATAGTCCATTTTGTAATGCCATGCAAATTGAGGATTGTCATTAAACATTTAAAATTTATCACTCAATTTGGATATTGGTGCAGCTTATTTTAAATTCTAAGTATATATATATATATATATTTCATTCCTTTTATTACAATAAAAAGGACACAATAATACGATAAAATACACAAAATTATAATTACATTATAACAGTTTAAGAGATAAAATACAACTGTATACATCTTTTAGTACAGAATAAAATAATTCGTCGACGCGACGCAGCTGAACACTGACGTGAGTTGAGCAGATTTTCAGAATTAAGTTCATATTTTTTATGTATTCGAGTTTCATCAAATTATTTCATAATTTGTATTGGTCTACTTACGAATATCTGCCTGCGTGTACGAAATATATTAGTAGAGTTTGATTGTTGATCTTGCAGCACCGGAAAAGATTTGATCATGCCTACGTAGATTTGAACTAAGTACTTTTATGGTATGTTATGTTCGTGTAAAAAAAACTTTCTTCTTGTTGTTGCTGTTTTTGCCTAACAAACTCGTCCGAACGTCATGTGTACCAAATTTGGTCCAAACCAAAAAACCAACGTACTTTGTGGCCGTTAGAGTGCGAACAGATAGATACTTATGCAACATAGTTTTTAATGGTAGCCCAAAACATGTTTATTTTACAATGATATGTGCTTATTGACCACTCCTGACCTTAGGTCTCATCATAATAAGTCAGTGCAATAGCTCATCTTTTCGATGGACATTCGGTAATAACGAAACCAACCATGTAATTACTAAACATGTTGAATGTGTCCTCTACAGCTATGTCAGTCAGTTGTTTGTAATAAAACCCGATGGGAGTTCATTACTAAGACCTATACGTATATGAATATATTCATTTTTGATGTATTGATCGGTACATATTTATTTATCAACTCAACAATAACAATACTTGTAACTAGTGGAGCCCCCGCCATTGGGTCACGCAAAAACCATATCGTGTTTTAAATACCACCATATTTTCATATCGCCAAAAAATCTGTTATCTCGATGTCTACTAGCAATGTTTTATCATCTTTGCCAGAGTGAAATTAGATAATTATTGCGCCATTAAGTCCACCCAATAGAAAGTGTTAGGTACGGAGCAAACAAAATGTTAGACTACGGGGAAACAATATATTACTATAATGATTCAAATAATCGGATCCCAAAACAATTTCCAAAAGACGAATCGAAAGAAATTCGTTCGCAAGTTGAAATAGGATCTGAATATTACAATAAAATAAGATTTATACTATTACAGCTCACACTGTTCGGAATAATTCCTGTCTGCAAACCAGGACCATGTAAGTGTCAATAGAGTTTATAAATATAAAATTATCTACAGTATAGAAATTAAGTAAAGTGATCAACTTCGAAAAATTATTAATCTAATTTAAGAAAGTACATTACAACATCACTCGAACAAACATACAAATAAATTCACACTTAGCCAACACATACAAAAGTATGAACACACACTCTCCTATGCACTTCTCCGGTGAAGAAGAGCGCTTTCAAGAATATACATAGATATTTGACAATACTTTACTACCAGTTTAACTTCCGTCACTAGTTACTGCTGAAAAACATATCATCCTGCTTCTGTTCTAATAAATATTGTTTTACAAGTTAACACTTTAATAATGATTACACAAAATATTGAAAATATGAAAAGTAAACAATAATAACACTGTAAAAATTCACAAAACATTTATTTATACCAATATCTAAAAAAATTGATTTTTTTTTTAAAAATTCAGTTTTCTTTCTTATTAAATCCAATTTCGTTTTATAATTTCTATTGAACGACGGTATAGGATTAAGCATAACCACAAGGTTAGGATGGTAAATATTTTGAAATATGTAAATTGTGTAAGGTATTATACAGCAGACTATTAATAAGAACAATCGTAACTTAGGCCTATTAGGTAGTAGACAAAAACTTAAATTGAAATTATGGATAAAATTATTTCAAAGTATGAAATCTCACTGGTCATGTAAATTCCAGTGAGAAATCGGGTGAATCATTTCAGAAGTTTTACAATAAACACTGATGCTTGTGCCAGCATTGAAACCATAAACTGAGTTATGTTTTTTAAATGAGCAAGTAGCATTTATTTAACTATATATTAACCTGGTTTTTATTTAAAATTATCTGTAAGTTCCTGTATTTCTCCCACCAACTTTACACTGACACATAACATGAGACATTAACCGGAAAGTTGCATGCAATTTTAATTATCAATTCAGATTATATATTTCATTTTTTTTTGTTCCACAGGGTTTAAAACAAGATTATGTCTTACATTTATCTACTGCATCCCAGTATACACAATTATAACAGCTGTTTGTTGGGTTGAATTTAAAAATGAATACACAAAGTTGAGAGAGAGCTCGAACATTCGTAATAGCGCAGGATACATCCATCGAATTGTAAAATTTTTCCAACAGTTGTTATTCGTATTCTGCATTTGGCCACAGTCTTATTACATGATCAGGAATTTCCGTCATTGGTCTGAATACCAGGTAGATATTGATTTTTAAAATGTTCAGTGAAGCCACCAGTATTGTAATTGGTAATAATATACTAATATAGCTATACACATTTCCTTGCCCAAAGATTGTTTTAGATAGTCACTGATTAACTGTTTCGGCTAACTAGAGCGTCATCTTCAGATCTGCTCATAATTTAAAATTTCACAGTTGCAAACTTTAATTGTATGTAAGAATACACAATAGGTATACACTGATCTGTCCTATGTGTGTTTTGTGTATTTGTAAAGTGTGTATAATATATTAAATTCCAAATGTTCTTTCCTTTGCAAATGTTAAATATATATATGTGTGTATGTGTGAGTAGATGTGTTTGCACTCTAACGGAATTTTACGATCAATTTTGTTAAAAATTTGTCAACCATTTGGTTTTTTAAGTCGCTCGGAAGAGTTTAATAGCCAATAAATGCAACAACCGGGAGCAGGTTTTTTGACCTTCTGTAACAATTTGTAATATATTGATAGTACTAGAGTAAACACTTTGATTGGTTCTACCTAAAAAAATAAAAGTAGGAGATTATTCTGCACATTTTGTTTTTGACTCGGCCTTATAGACCGTCTGGTTTCTACAAAATCCATCAAAACTTTAAATACTAGAAAGTTACCCTATTAAAATCCATGTGAGGGATTTTACCTCACTGGCAGCTTCCGATACAATGCGAACGAAGCGAAACAATGCATAATCCGAGGAGGCAAGTTCAACCTGCAAACTCACAAAGCGCAGTAAACAATCCAATTAGAAATTTGGGCGGAAACAAATTCTACTAACAATAAATAAACACGTAATCAGCTATTCAGCGCCTTCATGAGTAGACCAATTTCCTAAATAGTTGGTTGAAAACCTAAAACATATAAACTTTTCAGCTGCTTCATCGCGTTACTAACCACTCCACTCCAATGTGGAATGATTAAAAACTTGTATATATGATTCGTGTTTGAGAAACTATACAATGAGTACAAGCCTGAAAATATCGTCTCAGTTCATCAAAAACGATTCTTTTTGATTACCTAAAAGTATTATCGAGTGAATCAAAACAAAGTAATTTGTTTAATCATTATGTATTTTTTAGATATTTACATTCTTAGAGCAAGTAGTTTTTATGTCTAAAGCATCCAGAGAATGGTGTATGCGCATTTAGTGCATTAAAATAGTGTTAAATATGTATACTGTCAGAGCATTGCGAACCCGCGACAATCCTTGAATACTTCATACAGCCCGAAACAAGATCAAAGATTAAAGCCCATTCTTGCTTCAAGACACAACAATCAACGTAATTTTACACAAAGACTAGCTGGAAAACTTATCAATACCACGGATTAATGTGGATAACAAGAAGGCCAAGTACACCATTACCTCTCCGTCTACCGTTTTTCTGGTAATTCTAGGTGGACCGCTTATATGACGATCTCGTTCATCGAATGGCATGCCTGCATTTGTATTTCTAATATTTCATCAAATAAGTTTTTAGAACATCGTCACCGGCTCCTCTCCGACAAACAGTGTGTTTGTTTTGCAGTGCTAATGTTCCGAATTTCTGAAATGATTTTGACGGAAGTTTCATTAAAATTTAGAGGACTTTTCAAGAAATATTTTACGCTACTTTTTATTTCAAAAATATTTGAAACTCCTATGAAAAAAAGTAAAAAATGTTTAAAACTATAGATCAAGTTAGGGATTTTGTTTACAAATGTTGAGGATATTGTTTGTCTATTTTGATCTATATGTTTACATTATGTACAGGACACAGCTTCCACCACCACCATACTTAGATCCAAGTGCCTTTGTCCTAATAAATCATCATTTCCATTATAATTAAGATTAAACATTTTTTTTATGTAAAAAATGTGAACAAAAATAGAGCTTTTGTGGTTTGCATTTGCATCACCATATATCACCGCAGGGGTTGGCAAGCAAAGCGAGCAGGGGCTGAGCCTCTAGTCTATAAATATAAATGTCTTTGTCCTGACTGACCGACTGATATAGACTCAACGTAAAGCTAGAACTACTTGAGAAAACAAACAAACATTTAAAGGATTATTCTTATAGAGCAACAGACGCACACCATAAAAGAATTTTGCCAAATTTCGATTTTAAAGAGTAAAATACTGAAAATTCGGGTGTTTACTTCCACCCCTATGACAGTTAAAACAGCTTATTTGGATCACAAGCTTAGCAATACATTCATCACCATAGCAACAGTTATAGCAAATTTATAATCATTTTATTATTATTTACAACTAAACAATTTTTAGGTTACATAAAAAAACAAATAATAAAAGCACTAACTAAACTCAAAGAGAAATGCATACTATATTACAATTCCGAACATCTGATGTTACTTACTTTAAACGAAACAACTGATTTGGATCAAAACCTTAACATAATTTTAGGTTAGGCCTTTTCTGGACCAAAACTTTTTTATTGAAAGCATTTACATTTATCACCATAGTATCCAACTTGGACAATTTAGAATCAGGTAATTATTCTTCACAACTAACAGTTTTTTTAGATTATGTAAATAAAAGCAAATACAAACAAAAATCAACGGAAAGTCTTACTGTATTATAAGTCATGCATTTGGTATTGTTTCCTTTAGTTGGCAAGATCGAAATTATTTTGTAATGTTGATTATTTAAATATTAATGGTTAAATTACAATGCTTGACGTAATTCGAATTATTGAATATGGTGCTAGTATATCTCTGTCTTACAATAAGTATAGTTCTCCGCTATCCATACTACCCTACTTAGGTTGAAGTGCCTCTGTCCTAATTAATTGCAATTTCCATGCAAATATCAGAGTATACAATAATTCTTTGTGGCCGAGGGCATTGGTGAGCGAAGCGAGCAGGGGCAGAGCGCCTAGTGTCTTATAACAAAATTTAAAGTCAATCCTCATTCTGAATGTAAAACCAACCCTATCCTAATTATCTTAATCCATACATCAGTAAGATGTAGATTATTCCCAATACCGTCATAATAATTAGATAAAACATTTCATAACATAAAAAAAAAATCTAAAAAAGTAAGGTTCCACAAAAAGTTAATGTGAAAAACAAGTAAAAAGACTTTTATCCAATACTAATTAATCGAAAATATGTAAAAGTATTTTGTTCAGTAGAATAATGTCTACATGTTGACTTTAGTTGATCTCACTGTTTTATTAGCCGAACCCTTTTTTGGATAGTACATATTTTTCACATTTATATTTTTGTGTGGTTAATTTTTTAATGACATTTTTCAATATTAACTAACGCAAAAGGAGCAGAGTTTAAAATAGTACTCAAAGTACGATTGATATTAAATAATGTATATTTTTACATGAGTATTCTTTTCCATTCCAGGATCAATACGAGAGTTTGACATTGAAGCAGTTCAAACTGAACAAAATCAACGGATTCATAATATTGTCGTTGTTTAACTTTTTTGTGCGTTCACCGATAATGTATTTCTACAATCACAACACATTTGGAATGATTTGGCGGACAATTCTATACTGCTATCTTGATCAAGTTTTATTTATTTTGGTACACATTTTTTACTTTAACGCCAGAACTGGTGAAATAGTAGCGGACGACTTCTTACAACAGCTGAAGCAGGTATATTGTTTAAATTTGTATATTAAAAAGGTAAAAGAACGGATTCAAAAGAAGCAGGTGTTTTTTCTATAAAAAAATTTTACTAAACAAATTTTGTAATATTTCAATAATCTATGAAAACAATGCCTCAAAAACGAGTAAAGTTGATTTACTGAATTTACAAGGCAGCCACAATATGTGTTAAACCAGTCTGTGTTAAGTTAGCGTGTGTTAATTAAGATAGTGTGTGAGTTAGACCTCTGAAAAAAACATGGTCAGCAAGCAAAACAGAAAAAGGCGATACTTGTATTGCACTTACGTAAAAAGTAAAGTTAAAAAGGCAAGAAATTTAAAAAAATTCTCTTGAGTGGCGTAAAAAATATATATAGGCGTATGTTTGTCTCGGGTCCGCGAAAACCCTCTTAATATTAGCAGCCAGTCTAATCGGGGTGAGTTGATGTTTTCAAAAGAGAAATGTGTACTAATAAACAGATATAAAAGGGGGGCTGATACAACCTGTGCTAAGTATGTTAAACGTGTGCTAAGTGTGTTAAAATCGATAAACTCTTTGACGGAAGTGTTCTATTTAGAGTCGATAGCACACTCGACTTTAGCACAGTCTGCGGTCAGCTAAACCAGTGTTAACGACGTAAGACTTTCGGGAAGGTAATTAAGGGTTTGAACTTGAATAAAGCACATTATTACCAGGGGTTTTTGACTCAAAATTCAAATAGCAGTTCAAAATAATAACGTATTAATCATTCAGCACAGATTGCATGAATCCACTTATTATAAATTTTATTTTTGAGAAACTTATACTAAAAACAAAAATAGTGTCAATAAAATTTTGCACTTGACCGTATATGACCTGTTCAGTATCTTGAAAACGCATTTATACTAAATTAAATAAATGTGGTAGAAACTACTTAAATAAGGATTTAGCCAGAATTTTGCCAGTTTGGACGAAATCAAATTTTCATATTTGGCTATCTTGTTGATAACAAATCATACAAACTTGACTTTAATAGCAGAACCAATGAGACAAGAAAGAAAGAGTAAAATTATAACCAAAAATATAATTCTGGTATATTACACTGTCAGTAGTAACTTTCTATTTCTATCTTTCAACCAAATGATACAGTGAATTCAATAATTTAATTAGAATGATTCGATATGATATAATTAGAAGATGAAGACCAGAATATGTTCTTATCTCTTAATTATAGCCTTCTTTTTTACTTTTAATTCTAATTAATAATTCATGTTTACGTAGTCAGAAGCTAATAATTTTATCACAAAGC
>JAGFPH010008381.1:7439-18830 GCA_018207615.1 Philaenus spumarius
TTTTGTAATTTAGTTCTAAATAGAACTGTATAAAAATTTCAAATTTCTTATTTTGAAAACACCAGTTTTTATGTTCCTACTACAAGACTGTTATCAAAACTATGCCAAGTTTGAAACGTAATTTAGGAATATATACTTTACCCAAAAATGAAATATTATTATAACAAAGTGTAGAGAATAAATCAAAGAATTGAACTGTATACTTGTAAAATATATTTTCATAAAAGTGTTTGACTTAGAATTATTTGAATAACAAAAGTGAGGAGAAATATAGAAACATCCCATTCATGCTTGGAATACAACGGTCGGATATGAAGCTGCGTGGAGAATAACAGTTAATTTGAAATTACAGCCTTGGTTTGAGAACATCAAAACGCTCTCATTCCCACGCTCATAGACAACAAACCTTTTGAGCAAAACATATTTGGTTCACAGGAAATGTTAGCTTGAAGCATTCTCTACACATACATATCAAAATATGTCTGAAAATAGACTTCTATCACACAGATATCACGTGTAAAATTAGTAAGGCTGTATATTGGTTGGAAATCTGATCAATTGCAAGGGTCTACAAAACGCCCCACAACTTTAGAACTATTTGTCCGATTTTTGATTGGATGGCAGTTTTAGATAGGGGAAAGTATGATGCATCCATCAGTATATAGATATAACTCAGAAAAAATACTGGGCGGGCTGTAGAAAGGGACATAGAAACTAACGATGATTACGTATGTAAATACAAAAATTAAAGTTTGAAACATTACCTTTCCAATTTTGCTTGTCTTTTTAAGATTGGAATTTTTAGTGGGTCAAATATTCGATACAATCACGCATTACACATGTGTTGTCGTAGCCGGGAGTGATAGCAACGTGACGTGCGATCTGCCGGTTCTAGGGTTAAAAAGAGTTCTTTCAAACTTCTAAACTCTTTTATTTTTATTTTCAATTTCATTCAAAAACAAAATACTATAGTCAATTTGATTTTCTGAATAAATATATTTAAAATAGGGCCAACTGAATAAAAATAAAATTTATTGACATTAAAACAATTTCTTCAAATTTTTAGGTTTATTCTAAACAAAATGATATGTAGTAAGTTATGTTCAATGAATGTAATAGTGATTTGGTGAATTATACAAACCTACTTCTGTTAACAGTTCTTAATTGGATCTGATTGAGCAGTCAAATAAATGCAGGGCAAAAGGTTTTCAGGAAGGTAGATTCGAATGAACAAACCACTTAGCCAAATAAAAGTAAAAATTAAGTTATTAAGAAATTTACCTTTTCTACTAGAGCTTGTAGACTGACTGCCAGTTGCTATTGTTTCTACTTCCTCTGAGTTTTGGGTTTCATCTTCCTGTAATATAAGAAGGTGGTTAAACATCTGTTTTAAATAGAAACAAATGTCACAACTTTCCCCTTTACTTGATAATACTTTACAAATGTGTAGTTAGTGCAGTTTATTAGTATATTTAATGTTTTAAAATGGACTATAAAAAAAGAAAAATTAGTGATTGTCAGAATTAAATCTTTTTTGAAGTTACAATATGTTATATTTCTTTATAATCAGTATTAACCAAGAAGAAGAAATAAATTTCAATTTTATTTTATATAAACTGTAACATCTGCAATTTGACCAAAGCAATAATATACTTCCAATCGGGACCATAATGTCATAGAGTCATAATAACATAGAATAGTGTGAGGAGAATAGACATAGAAATGTTTAAAAACAAATAACATCTATGAACATTAAAAAGACAAAACTGTGTGCACTTAACCAAAACGGCTAAATGACTAATAAATTACATATGCTTGTTTTTCCGACTAAGAAATATCAAGCCTGGATATTGGATAAAGGAGTGTTTCTTCTTGCTTGAGCATTCAAAGTGGACGTGCTTAAAAGGCTCTGGTAAATTTTTAGACAAGTGTCCAGTAACATTCAATAAAAGTGGGCAAACCTGAGTTAATTAGTAAAGAAACGTTACTGTTGTTTCCATATGCAAAATTGTGAAAATAACAAAATTAATGGATGGTCAGGATTCCATTGGATAAAGGAGACTTCGAATCAGCTTGTGGTGAATTGGCTTCATGACATGCTGCAATACAAGATCGTTGTCAAAGTATTAGTGGAGAAAAAGTTCAAAGTATCAGGCAGTAAACTAAATTAACCAGCTGGTATGTACTTGTGAACTATCCTTTGTATGCTCTCTTATACAAAAATGATTCATTTAGAAATAAGTCTGACATTCTCAAGTTTTTTCTTTCTGTATAAATAACATGTGCTTATTTGAATTATAATATTTTTTTATATTTATTATTATTATTAGCCTGATTCTGTAAACCTAGAAATAATACTCAGCTTTAAAATACTTATGATTTTTAATGTCTGGCTTTAACAATTTTTTAACTTTAACTACAGTAGAGTCCTGATATTTCGAGTTGAATGGGACCGAGAGTACCTCGGATTGTGAAAAACTCGAATTACACGGAATATGCAGAGGTTAAGATAAAACTACTATTTATAGTCCTCATATCTCCAAAAAAAATTTAAGGTTTATTAAATATACACTATTTTGTATTGAACACTGAGGTAAAAATAGTATATTTCACAACTAGTGGGAAAAGTGTGATTTTTCAGATGCGAGTCATATTTAAATTGCGAGTCGTAGACCGAGCATCTAAAAAAAACATTTTCCCATGAGTTTTGAACACTATTTTTCACGATACTACAGCAAAAAATTATTTGATACAACAGCAAAAATATGATTACTAGCATTTATTTTTCTTTTTACTGACTCAACAGGACCTTCTTTCCCCGCTAATTTTTCCAAGCCCGTTCCCTTGGCAGTGGTTTCGCTAGATAGTAGACAGGGACAGCAGGAATCTCGTTAATCCATTCATGTGTGTCTGTTTTAAACAGGTTATTTATTTAATTTAGGCTGATTTATCCTCACTAGTAAGAATATAATTTATCCTCACTAGTGCGGATATTACGAACTTTACCTGGCAATACACACAAATAGAAAAATAGAAAAGCAACTGATATTCCATTAGTATTGTGAAAAGTAATTTTATACACAGTAAAAAATAGAAACTTACTTATTAAAAAAATCATAAATAGTTTTTTGTTTAACTATACTGCAGTGTTTACGAGCTGCGATGTCACGCCAGGGGGATACGGCAGTGCCGGGAAAAGTTTGTTTCGATGTTATTTTTGTATATACAGTAGAACTTAGATAATTCGAACGTCTCTAATTCGAAATTACCATTAATTCGAAGTTTTGGTTCGGTCCCTTGAACTTTATATGATATCAATGTAAAAAAATTATGGATAATTCGAAGTCAACTTCTTTTAATTTAAACAAATAAAAGAGCACTGTGGCGACAAAATCATACTGATTTAAATAAAAACCCAAACCACAAAACAAGGAACAAAAACAATAACTAAACAACTAAATTGTAAGTTATGTTTAATACATTACCCTTATGTACATGTTTTGTGGTTCAGGTTTTTATTTAAATCAGTGTTCTTTTAATTTGAATTTTTTTCAACACTAAAAATAAAATCTTGTGCTGTGAAAGGGATCGCAGGATAAATAGGTCACTGGTAGAAAGGGGGCTGGCCATAGGAGGCAAGACTTACGTGTTTATACAAGTATTGTAATTCTAGACGCGGTACCGGTTTCCAAGAATTTTGCCTTCCGAGAATTCTCTAGGTACCGATACTGTAGTTTGTCATTGATGCTCTGCCCAATCTCTGTCTGTTGTTAAATCTCAACAAAACCTTTTGTAAACCGCACAGAACAATCATACTGTTTATTAATACTTGTACTGCGCATAAATCTATCCCACCCACTTATATGAACAACGTTACGGTTATCCCCCCCCCCCCCGCCCCTGCCTTTAGTTGTACAGCCCATGGATCAGGGCATTATAAAAAATGTTAAGCATTTATACAGGCGACTTATTGTACAAACGCTCTTGACAGATTCATTGGAAAACAAAAATTTAAAGATCGGTATCCTTCAAGCAGCAAGAATGTGTCACAATGCATGGTCACATTCAATGCTATTTGTGGCTCGAATTACACGGAATCTCGGATTATCGAGACTTGATTACTGAGACTCTACTGTATTTACAAGTTTATGATGGCTTTGAGCACAGTTTACAAGTTTGATTTTAAAATACAAATAAGCTTATGCTTTAATGAGCTCTTTATATAAAGTCTTCAGATTGGTGGTTGTTAAGTATGTAATTGCCAATATAGACACAAACTAATACACAATCTTAAAACTAGGAATATTAAGTTCAAATTTCAATTCAAGTTCAAATGTTTGCTTTACAACTGATAAAACACATTTTACATAGGCAGTCAAGTTCAAATTTTGCAAAATGTTAATTGGTTTGATATTACCTCAATTGCTGCAGACTTCCTTTAAATTTTTCTTGTACAATACATAAAATGTGTGTACCCAGGACAATGCTATATCAGAAATTTCTTAAACTCGTAAGGGTTAATTCATTTTAAGCCTTCCGCCGGCTATAATGGTATATGCCTGACTAGAGTACATTTGCTTTCACTCATAACCGCACTGGCATTGCGTTAGAACTTATAATTCACAAAATGTTTTTATGTTTGCAGAAAATGTCCAATAACTGTTCTAAAATATATATTATTCACATTCAAATTTGTTTATTTCGTTTTAATCCACTTTTATATCAAGTAAACTTTTATATGTTATATAGGTAATTCGATGTATCGTTCAAACACTAAACATTCTACAGTACCAACAAAATATATTCAAATAATGTCACTGTTAGTTTCCACTTCTGTATTTCTAATAATTTATCTTACACTTTTAATAAAAAAAATCTTTAATTTTGTCAATTTGTTTCTTAAATCAATAAACTTACAATGTTTAAAATATTATTCTTAGACTACTTATTCATTTGAAATACAATTACATACAATAATAGTGAAATAGTTCTTATCCTTCCATTTAGGTTATAAATAAATTTGGTTTTTGTTATTATTTGTTTCAGAAAAAAGGTAAGTCAAAAGGTAAGTTTTATTTACTTCAGCTACAGTTATTTATAATAATTTTTAATGATTTTATAATGATTCTGTTATAATTCTAAAATCCCAATGTTTTATAAGTTGTCTTTCTAAAATCGAATTTGAGGTTACTGAATTTAGGCTTTCTACGAATCTTACATATCACTGTTCTTTTAACCACAAATCCTTTATTTTAATAGATTATAACATCTCAGTTTATGAAAAGGTTGCAGAATGTTTATTTCAATAAATGTGTGCCAGGTTCTTTTCAATTTAATACAATCTGTATATTTTCTTTACCTTACTTAAATATAATGCTGAGTACCTTACAAGCTGCTTATATATAATGCTGATATTTTCTTTACCTTACAAGGTAACAATGCTGAGTACCTTTCAGTCCGAACAGACAAACACCCTTGAGATTCTAAGCACGTTTCTTTTAAATAATAACTTTTCAATAAAGTCTTAGCTGGTATTAAATAAATAATAAGTAACCTATTAAATTCATTATTTTTTTAACTGTTAAGTTTCAAATACTTGTACAATCATTAATCATAATCAGACACTGAAATTGTATTTATTATGTGAAAGCAAGGAATGGTTCCTAAATGGATACCATTGACATTGTAGAGGGAAGAGTACAAGTACTCAGTATTAGTAGTAATCATTATAGACAATCATTACTATTACTTGATAGCAATCACTCAAATTCATATATTATTCCAACCTGTTTCCATTTACAACAGAACCATCTGTGAAGTAACATTCCGTTGTAGCACTTCTATTTTAAAATTTTGTTGTTTATTTATAGTAGTTACATTCTGAAACATTTTTTCTTCTGTTGACTAAATGCAAATTACATAAAAGTCGCTGGTATATCAGTGCACAAGCCTTGAACACTGAAAACATAACAAACTTGGAAAGGCAGCTGTTACAAGCTATTTAGGCTTACTTCTAAATGTAGACAGTAAAAACCACCATAACTAGAATATTATGAATGAAATGATGCTTTCGTTATATTTTTATTTGTTTTCAGAAACATAAAATGGCTTTTACTAATAGGAAAAGTGCACCTACCAACCAGCACCACATGTCTGGCAAAGTAAACCAACCCATTTTCCTCACATTTTCAAACATTATTGGATCCAATATATAGTTTTCCTCTAAGTATCTTTAAAAACTGTAATTTCATTACTCCCAGGAATATAAGGGGAATGGGATTTTTACCTTCATTTTCAGAATTACCTAAAAAATTTTAAGGCAAAATTAAAATTGATTGACACCACCTGGAGATTTTTAATATCTAAACTCTGATTACAAATTTGATCTTTAATTATTTGTCCATAGTATGACGAGTTCAAAATCTGTAGTAACATCCGTTAATTAAGTTGGACACTGTTTTACTATTATTTTTAGTTCGATAGTTTTGGCAGCCATACCATTTAATAGGAAGTTAAACGGGCTACAAAAATGTACTCTTAACATTTTTTATATTAAAAAAACAGATATAAAATAGTTGACTGCTGATGGAGTTTCCAGACCTATGTTTAAATTAATCTTTTTCATTAGTTTCTCCAGTTGAACAACCCCTGAAAGTTTCTCTGTGGGACACCCTGTATAAAATAAGAAATATACTAACAAAGTGTTTCATATTTATTTTAAATAAATTACTGTACAATAAAACAGTACTATAATAATAAGCCTTCTTTTGTATTGTTCAATGTTAAACCATGATAATCTACAATACAACACCTTCCCAGTCCAAAATCTGTCAGATTATTAACCCTTAGTTAGTAGCTAGGCGGGGATTTACCCGCATTCTCAGAAAAACTGAAATAAAGCTGTAACTGTTCAATGTTGACAAACATTGTTCCATGTATCTTTCTTCTGACCTTTTTCGAGCAGGTATGTGCCACCCTTGCTTAATTTTAACGAATCATCAGTCTGTGATAAGCTGCGGAAGTGAACGGTCCCACCAGTGCGGGTCTCTTGCCGCTAGGGCGCTTTTGTGCTGTAAGAACTTTGGGCTTTTCCCCACTAGCGTCCCAAAATTAAGTGTAAGTTTTTCGTAATTTCTTGTTATTGTTTAGGTTAGTACGACTTAACACAACTTTGCTCTGTGATGCCAACATTGTTCAGCTGCGACTTTTTTATTTTCCAAATGGTACATTCTCTACGTAGCTAGACCTATAACATTCATTAGCTTTTTCATTTTTTACTTTTTACTATCAAATTTCCATAGGAAAAATGAGCCATGCAGTGACCCTTATGGTGAGACCTAAGGTCAGGAGTGGCAAATGAGCACCGATCATGGTCCTAAGAACACGTTTTGGGGTGTCAAGCACGTTTTTTTGACCGGAAGTATCTATTTTTTGAAACATTTGTAGAGTATTGTATAAAGAATAAATGTAGGATATTATTCTGCATATTTTGGTTTTTTATACGACCTTATAGCTCGCTTGGTTTCCCCAAAATCGATCAAAAAATACCATAAATGTACCCGGTTCAAATCCACGTAGTGGGGGTTTCACCATGGGCCCAATGGCTAAGTTTGGAACCCTATCAGTTTTGAACCAAAATTGAACCCTACCAAATTTTAAATGCTGCAAAATAGCGACAGAAATTCTGGAAAATGAAAGTGCGGGGATTTTGCCGCTAGCGCCTACTGACGTTAGTCCTAGGGGTGCGCCTAACTAAGGGTTAAGATAACTAGGTAAAAAAAGCCTCCCAAGGTTGGCTGTTTCAGATGGGCCCTACCCCAAAAAGAATCTGTAGAAATAGGAATCAGTACCCAAAAAGTGCCCTTGTAAAAATATACCAATAAAATACATAGACATTTCATAATTTTTTTTGTAGTAACGACAACATTTTTTTCATTTAAAACAAACCACATGAAAATCGGCCCGCTAGATCTCTAGAAGTAAGTATCAATAGGGTTGTAATCTAAAACCAAAAAACCCCATAAGTACCCTTGTAAATATACCGATAAAATAAAAATTACATTTCATAATTATTTACAGTAATGACAAATTTTTTTCCATTTATAACAAACCGCATAAGAATTGGCCCTGTATATCTCCAAAAATAGGTCACAATAGGTTTTTAACCTTTAAAAAACTCCCAAAAGTGTCCTTATAAATATACTGATGAAAAAAATTACATTTCGTAATTTCTTGATAATAATGACATTTTCTTTCATCTAAAATAAAGAATCGGCCCGGAAGATCTCCAGAAATAGGTATTTCACTTTTGTGAACTAAGGAAAAACAATTATACCGTTCTTTTCTTTGATTTATCCTCTACACTTTGTTATAATAATATTTAATTTTTGGACAAAGCATATATTAGTAAATTACGTTTCAATCTAAACCTAGGTTTGTTAGCAGTCGTGTACTTGGAACATAAAAACCAGTTTTTTTTTTTCAAAATAAGAAATTTGAAATTGATAAATATTTTTATACAGTTCTATTTAGAACTAAATTACGTTTTATAATTTTTTTATCATAATGACAACATGTTGGTATAAAAAAATCCAAAAAGTGCCTATGCAAATATACCCATATAATAAAAATTACATTTTATAATTTTTTTATCATAATGACAACATGTTCTTTTATGTATAACAAACTGTATGAAAATCAGCCTGGTAGATCTCCAGAAATATTAAAATTTGTTTATTACCTTATATGGTCCGTCACAATCTTTGTTTGTTTTTATATTACTGGTTTCGACATTGCTATGATGTCATCGTCAGATATTTAAACACAGTCATAATAAATAAATACACGCAACACACACAATAAAAACACTATACAAGTTTTTAACATTGACACAGAAAAGGTGATCACCATGCATGGTTCACTGTGGAAGTCAAGTGCACACTTGTATAGTGTTTTTGTTTAAGTGTTTTTATAGTGTGTGCACACTATTTTTTTCTTTTTCATACTGTTCTCATGGTAACTTTATTCAAACTGAATTGTAAAAGGTTTTAACCACCACTGTTATTAAATGGCGCAAAGAAAAGAAACCTAGTTTCCAGGAAGTCAAATTCCTGGTAAACAGGATGTCAACTTCCTGGTAAGTAATGAACAAACATTGCATTGAATGTTTCGAGACATCTACAATTCTTAGAAAAGGGCAACATTTTATACTCCGCTGTCCGTAATTCGGAAGTTTCGACTAACCTATTGACTACCAATTTGGTGTCCGTGTCCGTTTTTGGGAATGTCCGTTATTTAGAAACAATACAAAGGCCATAAAAGCATGAGCTCGGTCAGGGAATATAAAAATGTCCGATATTAAGAAGTGTCCGCTAATTAGAAGTGTCCGTTAAGGGATGTTTCACTGTAGTAAAAACGTGTTGTATTTGAATTTTTGCACCGAACACTGTTTACAAACTTTTGGGCTTGGGAAGTACTGTTACGAACACATTTAGTTTGTAAGTAGAGGACTTACTGCATTATTAAAGCAATTTAGCATAAAAGCTGTATGAAAATAAACACAATACTGATCACAAATTGCTATTCCTTAACAATACTAATACAAAACCTTAACACTTGAAAGTGGGTTTGTTGAAATACTAGATACACATACAGTAGAGCGTCGAAAATCCGAACTAATTGGGACCGAGAGAGGGGTTCGGATTATCAATTTGTTCGGATTTTTGAAAACAACCAAGAAAATACCCTTTAATCGATTAAAGTGGTTAAACAACACAAGCAGTAATGTAATTACAATACAGTATATAAGAGTACTTACATATTATGATTTAGAAGGACCTGCACGTACACAGTAGGGCCAACATGATTACACTTGTAACTCTCAATTACAGTACAGTACAAAATTAAAAGTTCACTTGTACCTTATAGTTAACACAAACGAAAAATGACAAAAATACTGTATAGTAGGCCTACACTACTGTATGTATGACACACTGTTATAATGATCACACAACTAGAAATGATTGAACTTTCTGCATGTTTACTGCTAGCGCTAAAGCAGCTTATTAGCGTGCCAGTGAAAATACTGACAGCCAGTCTGTTGTGAGGGCATGTGAGAGCAGGTATTAAGAAGTGTTTAAAAAGAGATAATAATGTTAAACTGCGGTGAAGACTTTTTTTGTGAAATTTATAACGACGCAATAATTGGAATTTGCGAAAAAAAAACGATATGTTTGCAGGGGCTGCCTCAGAACGAGTACGGATTTTTGACGTTCGGATTATCGACGCTCTACTGTACATTGTAATACTAATGAAATGAATTCTACTTACAGCTTTAATCTCACCAAGATCCAAGGGGTCAGGTTCATTTAATATCGATTCAGACCTACGAACACACAAAAATTTGATTAATAACAATTTGTAAAAAAGAAACTTGATTTTAACCGGAAATAATGACAATCTGTTTTAAAACAGAAGAAACACTGAAACAAAAATCCTAGATAAAACTGTCCTAACAAAATTAAATATTAATCTATAGGCCTACATAATGATTGGCAATTGGTTAGCAGGAAATAGAAAAGTGTTGTCACTATTGCAAAACATTTCTTAGGCACGCGCGCAATCATGTCAGCTGCCAACAATATCATCATTATTTTCTACTCTGAATTTAATAATAAAAACATTAACATTTGCGATAAAATATATATTTGTAGAATCTTTTAATTGTGTTCAAAATTAAAATATCAAACAGTTTCAGTTTTCTTTGTAATTATTTCTTGCAATAATTGAACTCATTTTTCTGTACTTACCAGTAATGATTAATGTATATTACAATAAATGATTCATAAAAACGTGTTTTTATATAATACCCCATTTTGGATATTTGGTTTATCCAGAATTTTGTTTATCCGTAACGGTACTGATCCCATCAAAAGTGGATAAACGAGGTTTTAGTGTAACTCTATACATTAATTCTAAACTAATAATAATTTGCAAAGGTATTGGGAAACGTTTTATTGGTTAAATACAACTAAATATATAAAAATTGACATTCTCTTGAAACGTTACCCTTTTGATACATCTAATATCGATCTCTTAATTTAATAATTTTCTAAATAAAATAATAATATCACTGTTCGTTCAAATTAACAAAATTTTATTTGTCCCAAAAAACATTTAAAAGGAACAAACTTAATTCAAATAAAGGAAATAAATTATGAAATAAATGTCCTAATCATAAGTTATTATCAAAGAATTCAAAATATATTATATATCTATAATTAATTAGACAATTCAATTGAAAATGAGCTCATGTACATTTAATGTTTATGAAATTCTATCTCCGGGTAGGGTTTTCGGGCCGGTTCATCCAAAATTTTTAAAATAATTCAT
>JAGFPH010008381.1:35633-56065 GCA_018207615.1 Philaenus spumarius
ATTATGTAATATATAAATACTTAGGGGAAGGTGTTGTACCTTGGACCCATAGGTACCTTGGACCTATACTCATTGTGCTGCCATCTTAAGTGATAGATGTCAACTACTATACTAGTTGTATGCATCTACCACCAGGAGCTTCTAGAAAGTTGTTTTCATGTGAAATGTGTCCTCAGTTTTTACAGAAAAAAATTAAGTTTGATTTCACCATCAAGAAGTTACAACTGATAAAACTACACTTTGTCTTCTATATCTGTAAGTATTGTTTATTGATCATATGTGATAACCTAATGTTGTGAAACATGTTTTTGGCTATCTAAACATGTGTTTGAAATTTGTTTACATCTAACCTAAAATAAAAAGCACTGTCAGCATTTTATAAAACCATGTGCAGGTGATGTACCTTGGACCTACAAAATGTGTTGTACCTTGGACCTAAGTCCAAGGTATAACATGTAGGTCCAAGGTACATCACTAGGCTGCTTTTTTAGTAGAAATGTATTTAGGTGTATTAATGAGAATAATACCATGTCTTCCAAAATCTTTAATACTATACCCATTAGCACTTCTTTTTACAATATACAAATAAGCTTCGCTAACCCAGTTTTACCTAACTTCTTAATTTTTCTGTTCACTAATCCTCTGGGTTTCCTTTCAGGTTGCCTAGCTGATCTCTACAATGCCTAGAAGTAAAACTGGGACCAAGAGGAAACCCATCGTAAAAGAAGACCTAGAGAAGGCGGTCAAGCTCATTATTAACAACGAGCTTACAATATACAAAGCTTCAAAGGACTTTAATATTCCTAAAACAACGCTGAAGAGGCATAAAAAAAGTTTCTTGAATCAGGATTGGAAGAGTTTTGCTACAAACAGGGTAATGATGTACGAATGGTTTTTACAAAGGCAGAAGAAAAGCTCTTAGTAGAGCTGCTTGCCTGCTGCTTCCGTTGGAATTGTTTCCCCAGAAGATATACGCCCCTATCCAAAAGCACAGCCGCGCAAAGAAACAAGAAAAGGTCGCCCTAAGAAAAAGTCATGCATCCTTACAGATACACCAGTGAAACTTCAGATTGAAAAAGAAAAGTCTGAAAAAAAAGCCAAGAAACATAAGATAGAGAGGAAAATAAAGCCAATGCAAAAAGGTAGCTAAAAAAAAGCTTAAATTTGATTTTGAAGATGTAGTAGATGAGTCGTGTTATGAAGATTCTAGTGATTCACAAGAAGATTTTGAAGAGCTGGAAGACCCAGATTTTGACAAAATTCAGCCTGGAGTGTTTGTGTTAGTTAAAATTTGTGGGAAAAGTAGTGTGAAATACTTTGTAGCTGAGGTTTTAGAAGTTTGTGACACTTTTATAAAAGTTCAGTATTTGAAAAAGGACATAAATGCTCAGAAGTTTACGAGGGAAGATTTAAATTTCTATGTTGTTGATAAAGAAGATATTGTCTTCAAGTTGCCGCTTCCTACTAGTGCAGGATCCTCAACCCGTCAGCTTGAAAAACTGTCATTTGGTGTTAACATGGATCAGTTTAACGTGGAATAGAAATTAAAGCTACTATATTAATAATATGATTTACAGTTACTGTACAGTATCTTCAGCCTAATAGAGGATTTTATTATCTGTTACAAACTAAAATTAATTTCATCTTTAGCTCTTAATAATTTTTATCATTAATTAAAAGTGGAGGCTAGTTATTAACCACATCAACCAGCATTTTTGTTGCTTAGGCCAGCAAATTAGCCTAGATGTGAATTTTTAGTAATAGCAAATTTTTAGGATAAGGCAAATAATCTTCTAAACTTAATTTAGGGTTTTTATATTATCATAGTATCATTTGGTAGTTGTTGCAATCTAAAACATGTGTAGTTGTTGATGCTTTTATAACCATTTGCAGTGTCTATAATTAATTATTTTAAGTAGCCTATATTGATTTTCAGCTTGAAAACATATAGTATAAATTATAAATAATAGAATTTGTTGTTATTTTTATTCATTGCACAAAATACATTTCTTCAACCAAGTAAAATGTATTTTATTTCAAAGACAAAATCTAGGTCCAAGGTACAACGTACATAGGTAACACCGGTGTTGTACCTTGGACCTAGTGTAAGCTTTTTTTAAAAAAATAAAAAATGGTAGAAAAAATTACGTTACATATTCAGAAAAAAATATATGTCACAGAAATAATATCAAAGTTATGTGGAAAAAATATTGTACTGATTTTAACCTAACCAGTTTTTGGTGAAAAATCAAAATATGAAAATAGGACTGAGGTACAACACCTTCCCCTACTTAATGTTTACATCAAACTACAAATATTCAATATGCATCGATGTTCACGATGTTGAATCAATCTGATGTGTAACAAGGGCAAAAATGTATTCATTGCATCGATGTATTTTTAATTAACGAAAATAAAACAAGGTAAAAATGTAGTTTACCTTGTCAAACGATTTCTAAGGGAATTTGATATAACATGAAAGAACACATCTAACTGATTGTAGAAACAACAAAAATTTTCCCGGGAAATAATATTTGTAGGAGTTATGAAAGAAATAAAACTTGAAATTGTATAGGTTAAGTTTCGACTTTTCCGCGATATTTGACGTAATTATAACAAAATAAATCACTTCACATACACCAAACATGTAAGAATTAAATAAACTAAACAATATGAACCCCAAAAGTATCCACGAAGCAAGAAAATGTGAAAATAATGTAACAAACATAATTACGTAAACAAATGCATCAAACAATAGAAAGTACCGTTTAACTGCGTATTTAAAATGGAAATTAATCAACGTTGCCAAATCGAACAATAGGTTATTGTACTAATTAAGGTGTGTATAAATCAAGGTAACTAGATAGTAAAGGTTGCCTCATTTGAGAAATAATATTTCGTCGTATTATCACTTTATATAATTAGAATTAAAAAAATAAAAAAACTAGAGGACTTACCTAAACTGTTTAGTTACAGTATTTTGCCGATAACAGTATGATTATAATATTTGTATAATTATAATATTTCGTCGTATTATCACTTTATATAATTAGAATAAAAAAAACTAGAGGACTTACCTAAACTGTTTAGTCACAGTATTTTGCCGATAACAGTATGATTATAATATTTGTACAATTATAATATTTCGTCGTATTATCACTTTATATAATTAGAATAAAAAAAAACTAGAGGACTTACCTAACCTGTTTAGTCACAGTATTTTGCCGATAACAGTATGATTATAATATTTGTATAATTATAATATTTCGTCGTATTATCACTTTATATAATTAGAATAAAAAAAAAAAAACTAGAGGACTTACCTAAACTGTTTAGTCACAGTATTTTGCCGATAACAGTATGATTATAATATTTATATAATTATAATATTTCGTCGTATTATCACACTATTTATAATTAGAATGAGTTGCCTAAACTGTTCGTTTCTACACAAAAAAGAACAAGAACAATCCGGCAACGCTGTCAGGACGGTAAGAAAAACATGTCGGCACTTTACAATGTAAATTTCCATAACGAACTTTTGATTTGAAAGTTTTTAATGTTGTAAATGTTGAATATGGTTAAATATTGGTTTCCCGGTATCAGTGAAGTGTATAAATACTATATTTATCAAGAAAAAAGTTCAGGTTTGTGTGTTTATAGTAGTTTCGTTTGACAAGGTAAAGTAAATAAATACCTAAAACAAATGCCTGAAGTTCTAACTTCACAGTCTCTAGTCACATCAATTAAACAGTTTTGTGCAACAGAAATGCAAGCATTAAAAAAAATACTGTTCTAACTTACAGTCTTTAACAAAAATATAAGGAGTGAGGGTCATAAAGTAAATTTACGCCACATACTTAATAAAATACATAGCCTATTAGAAAAACATTCTACTAAATAACAAAACAGGGTAGGCCTATTTGTTTACTTTAGGGTGTCAATCAAAACTACTATAAATACACAAACCTTAACTTTTTTTCTTTATAAATATAGTATTTATACACTTCACTGATGCCGGGAAAGCAATATTTAACTATCTTCAGAACGTATAATATTTAAAACTTTCAAATCAAATGTTCCTTATGGGAATTTACATTGTAAAGAGTCTACATGTTTTTTTCACCGTTCTCCCAGCATTGCCGGATTTTTCTGGTTCCTTTTTGTATAGAAACGAACAGTTTAGCAAACTCAACTAAGTAAACATAGGCCTACTGTGACTAAATACTATTGGTTAGAACCTTTTAGGTTTTTTAAAAATTTTAATTATATGGGTCAAAGTCACAAAATGGGACAATTTAAAAAAAAATTTAAATTAAAATGAAGTATTTGATTTTATATAATAAATAAATAGCATATTAGGTAAATAACATGTTCAGGAACCTTATCTCATATGTAGCTGAGCTAAATTTTATGAATTTCTATTTTTTTATGGACTTTTAGTGTAGGCCTACTGAAACATCAATGAATACAAATCGGTCACGTTTGCTAAATCGGCAAACTATTACTTTGAGTTAGCTTAAAAGTATAAGAAATAATATCTATATACGGTACCCAATAACATTCATTTAATAATTCTGTATAGAAATTATACAATCAGATTTTGAATCAAACATATATTGCCGATTTCGTATGTGTGACCGATTTGTGTGGCCGTGACCGGATTGTAGCGATCGTGACCGAATGGTAGCAATCATGACTGCGCGGTAGCGATCGAGGTCGTTTTGATGATTTAAATTTTTGATTAGAAAATGCTGGAAGACAAGTAAAATAGTTGTTTTGATAGAACTTAAACAAACAATGGTTGGGGTAAGCAGCTTTTAGTGTTGAAATAAACAAAGCAACCGAAAAATCATAAAAAAGTACTGATTGGCTATAATAATGTAATATTTAAAAAAAAAACAAAGTAACTTCTTGAATTAATATGTATAACAGCACAATCTTTAATAACAAAATCTTTAATAATTCCAGATATAACATAAACAAAGGATATATAATTACAAAAAGTGGTAAAAATAAACAAAACGGTCACGTAATACCACGGCGGTCACGCTACCGATTTGCACGTGACCGCTTTGTAATTTTCAAGTAAAACTCGGAGAATTAGCATTAAGTGTCTTTTCTGTTATATCCCCGCATTTACAAACTATTTTCTATAGAATGAGGATTAATCGGGATAAAACTACAAATGTGAAATATAATATTTACTCACCATTTAAACGTATAATTGTTGGGAAAAAAATAATAAACAATTTTTAATCATGCGCAACTTTACTATTCGACTCTAGGCTAACCTATGGCAACAGAAATGCAAAAATAATAATAAAAAAATACCTAAAAGGTTCTAACCTAACCTATTTAGTCACAGTATGTTTACCTGTATTGAACATTTAACAGTAAAATGTAAAACGTCGTTGTCTGCAAAAATATTAGGCTAGAGTCGAGTAGTAAAGTTACGCGTTTGCGATAGTTTGTAAATGCGGGGATATAACAGAAAAGACCCAGAATTAATAGGTAACATAGGATTGTCTTATTGAGTTTAGGATAATGACAACCAATGCACAACTAACTAGGCATGTTGGTTACTGCAATATTTTAATATACACTTAAAATATTTACGTGACCGTTTTGTCATGCAATTAAGGTACTATTATTAGTTACCTTAAATTTAGGTGATTTTTCGAAGAATTTAACAAATTGAAATTATTTCAACTAAGCCAGCAGTTGAAGTTCACTAATAAACTTCCAACAGACTACTGATCGCGGCAATTCTATCGCGATCGATAACGTAAAGGCAGGTTTATACTTTAGTCGGTCTTTGTTCAGCTGTTTCAAGGACAAGTGTTGAATAAGAAAAAACATAGTTATTGTCCTCTGCTCGAATATTGCTTATGTATTAGTCATCACATAACCTAAACGTTTATTCTATGACGTGATTATCGATCTCCTTGTTTGTTTATTTGACATTCAACATTTAAGATAGCTGGTCAAGGACAGTGACCGATTTGTATTTCTTAGAAAGGAAACATATTATAGTCACTAAAAATACAGTAGTAACTTTTTATCATGCAATTTCTTTATTGAGAAGGAAAAGTGTTTCAGAAATAGGCTATAAAAATTTAATTTTGTCATAAAATATTTTTTTTTATAATTATTTTATAAAGGGACTAAAATTGTCCCATTTTGTGATTTTGACCCATATAATGTGATAATAACGAAATATAATCATGCTGTTATCGGCCAGAGTAAGTAAAAAGGAAACATACTGTGACTAAATACTATAGGTTAGAACTTTTGAGGTTTTTTTAAATTATTGTAATTATATAATGTGATAATAACGAAATTTGGTATTTGTTTACTTTAACTTGTCAATCAAAACTACTATAAATACACAAACTTTAACTTTTTTCTTAATAAATATATATCATACTGTTATCAGCCAGATGAAGTTAAAAGTAAACATACCATGACTAAATAGTATAGGTTACCTAGGCTAGGCCTAGTACCTTTTAAGTGTTTTTAAAATTTTAATTACCAGTGAAGTGTATAAATACTATATTAATTAAGAAAAAAGTTAAGGTTTGTGTATTTATAGTAGTTTTGATTGACAAGTTAAAGTAAACAAATACCCAACCAGTTACAATGTGCTTAGGTTAGGTCAGCAGTGTAAGCCTACAAAAACATGATTTCCTAAAAAAGATCATTGACTGCAAAGATATCAGCAAGGAGGCTCCTGTAGTCAGTAAAAGAGATCCTATATCTTGTCATTTTTTAGTGGTTACACTATTCCAAAGAATGTAAGATTCTACTAAGTCAGCCAATAGTAGCCACAGCCAGCCATAATTATCTTGACAATAATTACATGTAGACCATCTATGTAGTGGGCGGGAATTAAACTTAAATCAAATGGTCCTTGGCATAGAAATAAACGTCAAATACAAAAACATGTTTTAATAATTTACAAAAAATTTAATATATTACACCACAACCCTACCTGTGCCTGGCAGCCGCTACGTTCGAGAACCCGCTGATTTACACTTCCTTTTAAACACCTTTGATACTTTAATTCCCTTCTATTTTGGTGTTTAAAATTGTGTGTACTGTATTACGCTTTAAATTAGGTTATTTATAAACAGTAAAATGTGAACTTTATAATGCCATAAGTAAAAACTTGGTAAAATAACACCTTCTTTTCTTTTGGAAAAGGAAGAAACTGAAGAAAGTAAAAAAAACAATGATTACCACTGCAATGCAGAGTGCTACTGCTACCAACTTACAAATATGTTATAAACTAGAAACATAGAGTAATCACAGTGACTGGAGACTGTCAATAAGTCAATGTATAATATTCAAATAAACGTATATATATTATCATAAAAACATTTTGATCACTTTAATATTATGTCAATCGATGTTATAGATTAATAACCGATGTTTTGCTTTGAAAATACCATTTTTATATACCGGTATCTACAATATTTAAATAAACATATTATCATTAAAACTTCCGTGAACTTTTCTGATATAATTTTATCCATAATGTTTTGTACTAAAAACATAGATGTTATTGGTACGTCTCGATGTTGACATCGATGTTTTCTGTCGATGCTTTCTTTAAAAAGTAACAAGTGCTACAACTTAAATATTTACAAACTGAAAACGTACTGAATACACGAATACAGTGACTACCGAGAAGAGAAGTGGAGATTTTAAGGGTCTGCTCCAGTAAAAGAGAAAGTAACCGACGACTCCAGCGCTTCACCCTACCTAAACAGTACAATTTCTTTTAGATGAGCTCTTTGACATTGCCTCATTTAAAACCATTTTATAAATCCATCTTTTGTAATTGAGTGCTGAAAAAATGAATTTTCATTATAAAATTGTGGATCTGGTTTAGGATTCAATTGTAATTATAAATTTGTTATTGTGTAAGGAAAAAAGCTCAAACTTGGTACTTAAAAAATGTCAACTACGGTACTTTACAAATGCACGGCAATTAAAAAATGTAAAACGCAAAACGGATGCGTATTGTGACTGGTTAAAATGAGATCTTACAAACAATTGTATGATAAAAAATAAATGGTTTTAAATTTAACATTGCTCTTACGGGATAAAGATCCAAGATGGCACCACTACAGCTTGATTATAATAGACCTTAAGATTCTTTGAGGAAGCTTGGCCGTTTAAAACTGAAATAATGAGGTTTAATACATACCTAAATAATTGTCCTTATAGGTTCCACGATTTTTTTAGACTACTATGGACCAGTGGAGGTTCGAATATAGCCACTATGGAACTGCAGCATACCCTATTTGCACCTTGTATTATCGATAACACATAATATAAAAATAAATTTCTTTTTATAACTGTACAATACATAATCTTAATGTCAGTAGCTAACCCGCAGTTGTAAAGATACAAAAATCTTTGTATGGAACTGCTCGCTTACACATACTAGACATTTTCCAGGCAGGTGAAATAACATAATTACATTGCAAAAGTAGCACGTGACATTTTGATATATTGTTTAAAGTACGAAAATATATCTTAGTTTAAATCCAGAGATGAAGGAAAAAATATCGATCTTTTCGACCAAATTGAAACATGAAAAATTAATATCTTTTTTGATTAATAGATCAAGCTTGAACTGTAACAATTTAAGTTAAAGTAGGCCTAGGTAACAAATAAAAATATTAGATTTTTTCTTTTAACATTTTATCTAGTTTATATGAACATAGGTCCGGAAAAGCTTCATTTCCAGATATCCTCCATTTTGTTCTTATTACAAAATAATTATTAATCATATCTAGAGAAAGGATTAACTAATTGAGTTAAAACTTGGTATGAAGTTTAACATAACGTTGATCTATCTAACGAAACATAAGTAATTAAATTTATTATATCAAATCATGAATTTCAAAATTGCGGCTGTTTGAAAATTTCAAATCTAAATTATCTAAATACCCTACATTTTAACAAAAAATGTCAAGACACCTTTTTTGTAGCCCTTTTGATTCCTATAGGATGGTGTAACTGTCAAAACTTTCGGATGAAGTATCGGTAGCGGTATTGGTGAGACGAAGATGTATGTATCCACAAATTCAAATTGACGGAAAAGCAGTCAAATGGGAGAAACTGATTAAATACGTAGGAGTAGAAATACATCACCGACATAGTTTCGGGCTGCAAGTAGAGAAAATATCAAAGATTGCAGTGAAAACTAGCGCAAACCTTTCTAGACTTATGCCTTATATGAACGGGCCAAAAGAAAAAAAGAGAAGACTGTTATGTACAGTGGTACATTCAAGACTACCATAACTATACGCAGCACTTTATTTAGGTCTTAGGTCCTGTAACATCTCCTAAAATTGTACCAACCTCTCGGGAAAAACACACTGTATACTGGCCTTTATAATGAACTCAAAGTATGTCCAAGTATGGAATGTAATAGCAGGAGAGAAGTGGAGAGATAAGCAATATGAAGCAACACCGTTATTCTTTCAATTTACCTCTCGCTTGAACGATATATAACATACAGTTTAAGGTAAAGTGAAAACCAAGCAGGCTCGTTATAACTACTCCTAGATGGCGGTGATGTATTCGTTTTTTACTTTTAATACTTTTAAAAGTCAAGAAGAGAATCCAAAGTAATTAAGAGTTGTTAATTTATAAGTTTTTTAATGCAAGAATTAGCCGAGTGGACAGCGTGGTATCTTCCTGATCAGAAGTTCACAGGTTCGAATTTCGGCTATAGATCAGGTACCTTTTCATATCTGTGGTAAGAGGGCAGAAGTAAAGCAAACTGTGGCCCGCTTCCAAGCTGACGGGATGTGATTCAGCTTTCCTACGGCTCGGGAGTTTCCAGTTTCTTATCCATAATGTAAACATTAAATAAGCAATGATCACAAAGATAGGCATAAGTGTGACGCTAACAATATGAAGCTAAAATATCAAAACAATGTAAGTTTTCACATACGTTAGGAATATTTTCTCAAAAAGTAATACAGTTAAGATATCTGAATGAAATTGTTAAGAGTTGTTATTAGTATTAGAATACACAATTACAAACAAGGGTATTTCAGTTAGTCGAATACAATCTATTTTATAAAAAAGAATTCTAATTTTATGATACTGGAGAGATTTATATATAAAAAAGTATAAATTATGTAATATTACAAAATATCATCTATTCATCAACACAACACATTACGATCTACTGTGTTTTGCTTTAATGAAAAACATATTTTTTTAAAGTTTGTGTTGGGATTTTTATTGACCCATTTTATATAATTAACTTCAGAATTAAATTCTCTACAAATTGTGTTTAACATATTTATGGGTTTATAATAATTTATTTTCATAAAGTAATGAACTAAAAATCTAAAGAAAGCATGTGTTTTTTTAGACCGAAATTTGCTTCGGATATCTAATAAATTACTGATCTAAGACATATTTTATTAAACTTGTCAGTTCATTTTACATAAAATTAATTAAATTTTTCAACTTAATGAACGCCCTACATATTTCAGTAGGGCTTCGTTTCTGCGGGGAATCTGAAACATCGGCGAAATCTTTCGCCAGCTGATACTCTCTAACGAAGCATTTCCGGACCTATATTTATACGATTTTTGCTAGTGGAATCAGCTCAGGAAATTATGCTAATCGCATTGTATACTGACTGAAACTTAATACATTCAATTTATGTAGGCTTTGGCAATGTAGGTGTAAATTATGATTGTAATTACAAAAGAATTTCAAAGGTCCACCTACTCGTTTTATATTTAACTAGCTGGCCCGACCCGGCTTTGCACGGATAGACAAATCAAAGTTAAATGTATATTAACAAAAAATATATTATATCAATAAATACAGGGTGATTCAGTAAAGCGTAGCGGGCTATGCAGATTCAGATTCTACATGCAAAAATAAGTCGAAAATGTAGTATAACATTTTTTGATTTCGGCTTAGTTTAGCCGTAATCCGCCATTTTGTTTTTTTACAAAAACTCTGGAAATATATAAGATATCGAGTTAAAATTTGTAGTAAGCATTTTATATGTTACGATTAATAAGTGTACCAAACAAAGAATTTATTTTTATAATTTTCAAAATGGCGGCCGTTACAAAGTTTTAACGTGGAATATCTTGAAAACCGTTAACTTTACAAAAAATGTACAAGAAACAAAATATTTTCCTTTTTTAACGACAGACTAAATGCTTTTTTTGTAGTTTCAGTAGGTCAAAGGATAACCAAGTTATCGACAAAAAACATAATTTCTTGGTAATTGTCTACAAGCGAATTACGGCTAAACTAAGCCGATATCGAAAAAGTGTTATGCTATATTTTCGACTTATTTTTGCATTTAGAATCTGATAGCCCGCTAGAAAAATAACTAAACAAATTGTTTTAGGCTAATTTTGGTTGTTGTAGACAATTAGCAAGAAATTATGTTTTTTGTTGATAACTCGGTTATCCTTTGACCTACTGAAACTAAAAAAAAGCATTTTGTCTGTCGTTAAAAAAGAATAATATTTGGTTTCTTGTAAATTTTTTGTAATGTTAACGGTTTTCAAGATATTCCACGTTAAAAATTTGTAACGGCCGCCATTTGAAAGTTATAAAAATAAATTCTTTGTGTTTGGTACACTTGTTAATCGTAACATATAAAATGTTTATTCCAAATTTGAAGTCGCTATCTTATCTATTTCCAGAGTTACAGTGAGTTTTTGTAAAAAAAACAAAATGGCGGATTACGGCTAAACTAAGCCGAAATCGAAAAAATGTTATTTTACATTTTCGACTTATTTTTGCATGTAGAATCTTAATCTGCATAGCCCGCTACGCTTTACTGAATCACCCTGTATATTACAATATGTATTTCTTATGGGGATTTTTAGTAACTTTGACCCCCCCATAACTCCCCTAAAATTTAGATTTTTTTAAAACTCTTTCTTAGCGAGCACCTAGGGCCCTAGAGGAAGCTACATAATAAATTTCATTCCAATCCGTGTTTCTTTTTAGTAACTTTGACCCCCCAAACCCCCCTAAAATTTTGAATTTTTGAAACCCTTTCTTAGCGAGCATCTATGGCCCTAGGGGAAGCTACATACCAAATTTCATTCCAATCCGTTCGGTAGGTTTTGAGAAATCGTGATTTAGTAACTTTGACCCCCAAAAATTTCGAATTTTCGGAAACCCTTTCTTAGTGAACCTCTAGAGCTTATAAAGAGTATTAGTGCCAAATTTCATGTTTGTAGGCCTCGTGGTTTTGGAGAAACTGATGAGTCAATGGTATTTGGCTTTTATAAGTATAGTATAGATTATAGGGATACTGTACTTACAGATAGTGCCAGGTAGCGTGAAGCGTCACTTGAGCAAGCGCTGTAACATCTTACCCTCTCCTACTCGACTGTGAGTCTTCAGTACAATCACCACCAAAAAGTAGTCAGTTGCTGTCTAGCCACGGTACGGTTGCTGTCGCTGTGAATGCTTTTTAGCCCAGTCAATGCTCTGACTGTACTCCGCCGTGAGAGGGGAAGTGTGATGGGAGCAGCGTAGGCGACTGCACACTCCCCTCTTCGCGCTCCATCCTAATTGGCGCAATCTGTACCATTTAGTCACTGAAGTCTTCCTTTATTAGGCTGGAAGGTGTTTGAACAAGACAAACTCTTCATTATTATATTATTAACTGTTGAAGAAGTAGGTTGTGTGTACACCTGAGCTCAATAACCTCAAAACACAGATGATCACTAGCGAGCATGTGCTCTATGGTTCAAGCCATAAAACTTTGAATCTTAAGTAATTGACATCTAGACATGATGCCAATGGTTACTTTAGGCGCAAATATATATATGCGTGGATTTCTAATGGTCCAGCTGATACGGGGCTCTAAAGTTAAAAGTCATCTACCAACCATAAAAAAAAAATGCAGGAATAAAATTCAATTTGGTAATCCTACTACTAATAATAATAATTTGGTCTTAAATTAATCATTGTATTTCTCTCAATGAATATAGCCATAGGTATGTGGAGGGTCTTGGAATTGGGGGTGCCAGACATTTCCCGGAGGTTTTTGAGTTATGGAAATTAAAAAAAATTAGAGCTGAAATGGCGAGTTTTAAAGCTTGTTTATACCTTTTTTTATAAACACGTAATAACCTTAAAAACCACTGCATCATTTCGTAGTTGTCTGCCTGTATCTGTGCTTTTCATACAAAGTTCACTTCACCTCAAACGAAATAATTCTATTAACACTAAAAGAAGTTGGTTGAGGCTGATTGATAAATAACTGAATGGGTTTATTATCCTACATGCTGCACTTCAAGAAGACGAAATTTTGATTTTCAGAAATTTGTGACGGTTGGTTTTCACAAACTAACAAAAAATCATTTACATTATTATGGGCATAGGCTACGCTTATACAGTACCACAACTTGAAAATGGAAAACCATTTTTTATTTGTTACGGTATAGGATTAAAAATAAACAAAACATATTATTAGATAAGAGATAAGCATATTATATTTTATAAAAATTTTATGTCATATCAAAAACAAGACAGTGTAACGTGCTGATACTATTTTAATAAAATAAAAGAGTTTAAATGAGAGGGAAATAATCTTAATTTACTACAAAGTCGATTGAAGGGCACATTTGTTTAAATTCTTCCATTACATGTCCAGATCAGTATTTGCAGTGAGTTCTTAACTAATGGGATCAGATGGTTGCAGCATTGTTGACCGAAGTTTTGAAAAAACTCCTCTCGTGTCACTAGAATTGTAGTAAATCTTTGAATAGCTTCTTAAAGTTTGAAAACATTGTTCCTCTGTTGTACTTGGTCAGCCACTGCAATTTAACATTAGACCCCAGCTGTAACCTATAGACGAATTAAGGTTTTTGTAAAAATAAATCTAAAGTAGCGGTAAAATAAAAACACTTACCTCGACCAACATCTTTACTTTTCTTTAAAAAATGATAAATCGAAGACGTCTGCGAATATTTATGTTTTTAGTTCTCTTTGTGTTTTAGTGCAGAGCGTAGACCACTAACTGTTTCACAACAAAAATCACAATCAACTGATTACTGAAGAAAGAACCTTCAATAACTGTCCAGTTGTTACTTTGCCAGTCCAGTCTGCGATCGGGCTCTTTCGGCAGTAATTCTAAACTTCCTCCAATTAACTTTAGACTTAGTCTATGTTACGAAATAAAGCTATGGTTTCAGTATGATTATTATACTTGAAACTTATTTATTTTAACACTCTAATAATTAATAGTGTCTAAGAGGCCCTTACTAAGAGCTTTGAAATTAGAGATGGGCAATGTCGTTGTTTTCTGATAACAGTGTTATAACGTATAGCGGCATCCTGTTATTTTAATAACAGTGTTATTGACTGGAATGTCATTGTTGAGCAAGTGTAGATGCTATGAACATACTTCGTTTTTCAACTGTTGTTAAACTGCCTTTTACTTTACAGTTATTGTAAAGTCGTAATAAACGTTTCAAATTTATATTTGTTTCTGACAAAATGATTTATATGTTTAGATAGAAAACAAAATTTTTTAAATCTTATTTTTAAACTGTTTGAGAATAATAATTTATTAATTTTTAACAAAATTAGTACCAAATAAAATACTGTAATAATAATTTTTTTTAATTATGTTATTTATTTAATATTTTAGAAATAAATAATAATCCCTTAGGCAAACCTTGTATTGGGAATTCCTGCAGAAGAAAAAAGTTTAGAATGTACTCTCAATAGATAAAAAATACCGCTGACATAAAATGAAACAAAATAAACTAAAATTATAATAAGGTAAAAACTGTCTTTAAGAGGCGGCAGGACTCAGCCAGGCAGCCCATGGCTCCGCTGCTCAGTTTAACATGGGGTGGATTTACATTTGTCTTAATTAAAATCATAAAAAAATTTTTTTCCATAATCTGTTATAGTAGTTTGATTAAGTAGTATTATAGGTTCATTTTAACCTAAGTCATTGTCCTTAATACATTTTATTCAGATTTTATTTGAATGAAATACGTATTTTGAATTCCCATAAGAAATATAGCATTTTTATACAAAACGCATTCAACTACAAAACCTGCATTTCTAAACCTAAAATTTTCAAACCTACGCCATTTTTAAGAATATTTATTACTTGTTAATTTGATACTTAAGAATTTGGAACTAATTCATGTAAAGAATTATTTTTTATCGATTGTAAAACACCTTACAAATTGTGAATGTCGCCTAGTGCCGCAGTAGTTTAGGTGGTGTCCGTCAGACGCCACTAGCGTAGTTTGGTAAGGAAGAGGAAGATTGTCAGTCGCCAGCTACGAGCTACCCTCGCTGCTCTGTTCTTGGCAAAGTTTCTATGTTGTGTTGTGATGTGATTACAATTAAATAAAAATAAAAATCGGACCACCCAAAACAAAATGGCGGCCCTAAACGTGTTGAAATAAATCGACATAAAGTTGCTAATATCTCGAAAAGGAAGAGTTTTTAGAAAAAATTTCAAGAGACTAAAAATGTTTATTTCAAAGTGCTTGGCCTGAAATACCAAATCGATTTCGTAAATTTTATAGTAATGACAACATTATCTGTCATGCAAAACAAACAGCACTAAAATCGGCCAGGAAGATCTTCAGAAATAGATATCAATAGGGTTACCAAACGTTTAAGGGTGGACTGAATTATATAAGTAAGATTATAAAGAGGTAAAGTTTTTTGTGTTTTGTTTGTATGTAGGGGGTAATCTCTGGAACTGTACTGAACCGATTGAAAAAATAGTTTTACTAATAAAAAGCTACACTATCCCTGAGTAACATAGGCTATAATTCATTTCAATAAAAACATTTTTTTTTTTATTTAAATATTTGTAAATTTAGTAGGAAAATATTCTTAGGTTAGGCCTAGACTAATAAATCAACACATGTATTTACATTTATTACCATAGCAACTAATTGAATAAAATAACAGATAACAGCTGTTTGCTGTAATATTTCCATTAATAGCTAATTTCAAACTTTGTATTTCTAAATTTTAGGTTAGGTTTTTATTAAAGCGTAGACTTGAGCCTTAATGGTTCTTTTAACCTTTATTAGGGCCTATAACTGCTGTTATAAAATATAAGAAATAACTCTACTTTACTATATTAACAACAAAGGTACAGATCAATAACAATAATGCATCAGCGGTTCAGTGGAAATACTTATCTTAACATTAATTTATTTGTACGCCTTTACAATTATAGATAACACACAATTTCTCACATTAGCTACACCTATGCTACATACATCTCTTATACTAGGTATTGACCTTTATAAGACAGACTGGATTACGGTATTGGCAACTAAAGCGTGTTACTTTTATCTGAATGATCCCAAAACTCTGAATAATACGTGACTCTAACTATAGACTGAAATACTTTGGTTTGCTCACTTAGTTTGATGTCTTCACAGGTATCTCGATGGTCCAAATCTCGAGCTGAATCCCAAGTCCCGATTTCCTGGCCGCACTTTGCCCGACGAACCGGCCCCCCTTTTTCCGGCCACACGCGATAATAACAGACTGGCCCCGAAACTATGTTAAGCTCCAGTATATATCCCATCCATTGCTTCCTTGTTGTCATCTCCAAAGCAAACCAAAGCAAAGCGAGTTCCGCGTTTAACGAACTCTTCGCGCGACCTCGCTACAATTTCCGTGTTTATACCGTACTTCCTTGTCCGTCTTACTGGTCAAAACCCTAACATTCAAAATACTATTTCTAATAACTAAAATACTAAAACATATTCCTGCAAAACATAACAATTTTAACATTAATTTAACATTATTTACCGTCTTAGATTTGGGGTTATTATTATTAATACCCTTTCATTATAAAGAAAACATAACATGATTATGTGTATAGAAGGTTCCAACGGGGTTGGCGCGCGAAGCACGCAGGGGTTTCCCTTAGTTATTAATATAGTAATAAATTAAAAATCACCTGTATACCTTCTATTTTTAGGGCGAAAACTAAGCAAGAAAACCAAAATCTAGTGTCACAGTGATATGATTGGCTGCACGAAGTGAATGAAGCCCACTCATTTACAGAGAGTAGGTTAGGGGTTTATTGTCCGTCTGTAGGCCTAAGTCTTGTCCTTTTGGCTTTCATTACGCGTTCATGAATAGAGCCCAAATCTGTTACACAGCTTCTTCATACCAAAATCTCGGTCAAGTTGGTTTCTCAAACAAATCCGCCACAGGGCTTCGCCCTATTGGCTTTCAAAAAATTAAATGTTAATTATATGTAGGGCCTAAGAAAATATTTTATGAAATAGACATTATTTTGTATGTAACTATAGCAATAGGGAGTCCAGGTAGAGGCCAGGTAAGTTCAACACACACAAACGCAGCTGATTAGGACCGACCGTATTTCCTCTACACTACCTAATGGGCTTTCCCAATCAAACTTTTTATTTTTTTTTTTATTAACGAATTTCCATAGGAAAAATGACCTATTGCAGTGACCCTTATGAAAAGACTCAAGGTCGGGAGTAGTAAATGAGCACCGATCATGGTCCCCAGAACACGTTTAGGGTGTCATTAAAAATTATATATATGTACTATATATATGTGTTCGCACTCTATGGGCCGAATTTTAAGTCCGATTTAGTCCAAATTTGGTACACATGTTAGTTGTACACGACCTTTGTTTTTTACACGACCTTTTATAGCACGCTTGGTTCCCCCAAAATCGATCAAAACGTAAAATAGGTACCATAAAAGTATCCGGTTCAAATCCAGGTGGTGGATTTTACCGTTGGGCATCTTCTAATCCGATATCGACGGCAGAATTTGTAGTTTGCGAGCGAAGTGAAGCATAGCCCGAGGCCGCAAGGTCGAGGTGCAAACTCGCAAAGCGTGTTTTTCCGCTGCGAGTGGAACGAAGGAACGCGTGAGTCGAAGCTGGAGGCTTAGGTGCAAACAAATTTTACCAATATATTTCGTACACACAGGCAGCTGTTCAGGGCCGTCGCGTCATGAGTAGACCTGTTTCCTAAATATGTAGTTGGTTGAAAAATTAAACCATATATATAAACTTAATTTTTGAAATTTTCTCAACTCACGTCAGCTGTTCAGCTGCGATGTCGAATTATTTGTAATTTTATCTAGAAATGTTTAATAAATATAAATTGTACACATAATTACAAGAACAGTGATACCAAGCATTCTATAATATATTGTAATTGTTGTAAATTTGGGATTAAAAGAAAATACGTAAACTGTATTGTTATTATACTTTATCATTAACATACATTCGCATATTCATTATAAATATAATTTATTAAAGCTGTTTTAATCGAATGAGATTTTGTTTAACCATGGGACACTAAATGGCAAAGGTCTTTTAATATTATGAAAATAATAAACGATTGTATAGGTACCTAAATATATTTGTATACTACTTATAATTAACATTTTTCGACTAAAAAAGATCCATTATTCACTAGGTGACTAATGAACAGAAATATGGTCGTTTCTAATCTCCTGCGCTCTAGAGTGTGAGGCGACTTGACCTGGCCTCTACCCGCACTCCCTGTGTGCTAGAGGTACACATGTGTTTAGATAGTGTTATCAGAGATTTATCGAAATTGTATTTTTGATTCGTAAAGTAACAGAAATAAAAATCTAAATTTTTAGCTATAAACTTTTAAAGTTATTTAAAAAAAACAATCAGTTAATATTATATGTGAATGCTATGTAGCCTATATCTAAATGTAAGCACCCCACTTAGTAAACTAAAAAGTTATTAAAAAAATTGAAATGCTATTTTAGCACAAATGTTTTACTTACCTTGGCTTGAAGAAGTATTTATTGTAATTTAGTGTACAGTCTTCAGTTTGTAAAATATTTGTTGTTATTTTCAATGTGTATTTATTTATAAGTTTTTGCATATTTTCCTAAACTGTTGATAAAGTTTTTAATAAACGGCCTGTAAAATAATAGTTAACTTATTTATGGTATGATTTTCAGATATAAACAAAATTTCTTTTGGGTAATTTTACATATTGATGTTTTTGCTGAATAAATTAGATGAGACAATATTGTTTTTCAAACAAAACGCATCGTGTTTGATATCATTCCTCCTATTTGTTTACTTACTCATAAATTATACTATATGTAGAATTACAAATTATGAGTCGGATAAAAAGTTAATGAATGTATTAGAAGTACAGTACTAGTAGGTAGAGGAACTGCGAGAGCAGGGTGATTACACGGGTCAAACCCAGGTAGCTGGCTGGCCCGACAGCCAACTTACAGTTTGTATGCAGAGTATAATAATGTCAACGCTACGCGATTCTTATGGACGAACCTAAATTTTGTAAGCATTCTCCCCCTCCTATCATATTTTTCTATTACGGCTGAAGGTCAAGCAGACAGTCGAGGGTTGTGCAACCTCACTTTGTGCAGGCATCGCTCCAAGCAGTGATACGGACAAACTTGTAGAGATCGACTCTGGTGCTTACTTTGGAAACTAAAAGGCGGTTTTTAAATCAAGTCCTGCGGCCTCTTAACTAAAAATAAGTAACTTCTCTAAATCTTTTTACAGATATAAACATAGTACATACACATATTTATATAAACCCGCATTTATATACCATTCATACAACAAACATAAATGATTACTCGATATAACATATTAAGAAAACTTACTAATTAAAAAATAGCAGAAATTGATTTAAATTAAATATAAATTTCAATGTATAGTGAAACATTTGTAACAATTACTATACAAATATATTAAATGAAAGGCAGTCACTATAAAATAAAATAGATACTGTATTTACAAAAATAACGGGTAAAGTTTATATTATAATCAATCAAATTTGATTGATAATTAGCCTACACTGCTACACACACGCACTTGCACGAAGATACTGATGTATTAAATTAAAAAAACCTCATAAGAGTAAAAATTATATACATTTAGTCAAGTCTAATATTTAGTCAAAGTTTACAAAACAATATTAATTTAGGTTTTATACATCCGCTCTTTTCCCAACCCAAACCCCGACCTAAGCATTAAGAAAATGAATCGTATGACAAAGACATACTGGCAACAGTTTGATAACAGTCTGATAGCAATATTCGAAAGCAGTTTTCGATAACAGTATGATAGCAGTTTGATAACACTCATGACGTATGTGCCTGTTATTAAATTAACAGGGAGAATCTCATTATACATTCTGCCACGCGCAAACCTCCCTCCACTTTAATTTATTCAATAAATACAACCTTTTGTTGTTAACTTTAAAACTTTCCCTCATCAAATAACACCCTAGTGTTTTCAGGCCTTATTTGATGTTGTTCTCTAGTACTACCCCGTTAGAACAATTTGAGAGATTTGGCGAGGGCAAGAAAAAGAAAACCTTTTGTTTCCAATTCTTAAG
>JAGFPH010008382.1:17635-56063 GCA_018207615.1 Philaenus spumarius
ACTTATAACTGAACTATGCTGTCTCTAAAACTGGTTAGAGCGGATGAATGCTTCAACAGCTGGTGTCTGTTGAATGGTGCCGCCTTGAGGGATAAAAGGGCTACTTACTATTTAGGCTAGTATAGTAGGTCGGTAATACAGAATGCATATGACTAACGTAATACACTATAATTACATTGTTGTATAATTATTGTACCCTCTCAATTAATATTAATTATGTTTGTCTCGTCTTTTGAATTGAATCGCCCTCGACTAAACGAGAGGATCTATATTCCTAATAAACCCTAGGCTTATTCAGTTACAAAAATACAGGCGCGATTAATTACACTAAAATTAAGTAAATACTTATTTCAGAAATAAAAGTTTTATTAGATTGTTACGATTTATGGGATGTGTAATCAAAATATATTTTAGTTATATTAATTATTAGAGTAGTTATACCTTGCGCAAAGATTCGTGGCGGCTGAGAGTTTAGGACGGTCGGGGAGGTGACCCTACCCTAATTAGCCCTCGCTTAGCCAATCCGGGTTATGGTCATGACTCAGCTACTGGGCTTAAGGCACAGTCGGTACAATTTTTTGCATTTCGGGATAAAGTGCAAAAATAACGTCATTTTTGTAATCTGCATCAAATAACAAGAACGTTAAGTCCAAACACGATATAATTGCGATGCTATTAAGAATTCAGTTTGTTTTAAAATAAAAGACAATTTACAGAACAAGATATATATTTAAGATTATTTACAAACTATAGCTATTTACAATTTTGTACATGAAGTGTTATCCAGATTCTCACAGGAGCTGAAGGTGAAAGAATATCCCTGAAAAAGAAAATATGTTTAGCCACATGTAGTTTGTCAGACTAGTTATTGATCAAATAAAGTGACAAATACAATAGATTTTCTTAATTTCGACTATTTACTAGTATGTCCTTTATCAGATATATGTGGCTTGATTAGTGCTCTTTAAATAGGCGTATGTTTAGACTTTAAATGTGTATGATATGTAGATAAAATATAAATTATTTATCAACTAGGGGAGACCACAGCGCGATCCGCACTCCAACCCCCCGATGGAACCTTCTAAAAACATATGTTATGATTTATTTATAATAAAGTCGTAGGATTAATAATAACCTCAAAACTAAGGTAGTAAATAATATTAGATATTCAAATCAAATTATTTCGTATATTTTATAACAGCACTTATAATAAAGGTTAAAAGAACCAGTAAGGCTGAGGTCTATACTTAATCAAAAACCTAACCAAAAAGTTAGAAATAGAAACAATTGTTTTGTATTTTGAAATCAGCTGTTAGTATTGGTTACTCACTATCAATTACCGTATATTATCAATAAATATCCCTACTATTAAATTATAATATGTCTTGTTTATTTTTAATTAGGATGTAACATAGTTTGTCTTGTTTTTAAATTCCACAACACAAGTTTTAATTGGTTTGTGTGTGTTGGTTCAATCTAGGCCTAGCTTAAAATGTTATTTTGTACTAAAGCTGGACATCCGAATCAACTGTTTTATCTGTTATTTTATTCAATTGGTTGCTATGGTAATAAATGTAAATACATTCAAGAAATATATGTGTTGATTCATCAGTCTAGGTCTGACCTAAAATTATGCTTAATTTATTTTACCTTCCTTAACGGCCACATGCACACATAATTAACGTTTTTGTGCACCTCTTTGCATGTACGTTTTTGAATGATATAAGTTTCATTTTTCAATTGTCGTTTTTTAGTTTTTCATAATGTTGCTTGCTTATTAATTGGTATTAGTCTACAGCTGATAGACGATATGGGTTTAACCACAACTTGATCCTGTGAATTTGTTCTGACTAAATTTACAAATGTTTAAATAAAAAATGTTTTTATCAATATGAATTCTAGCCTAAGTTACTCAGGGATAGTGAAGCTTTTCATCAAAACAAATTTAATTCGGTTCAGTAGTTCCAGAGATTACCCCCTACATTCAAAGAAACAAATTTTACCTCTTTATAATATTATTATAGTGTGTGTGGTATTTACTTCAACAGATGGCTTTGTTCACAAAACCTATTTAAGTTTGAAATCAGCTGATAATGGAAATAATATATATGAAACAGCTGACTACTGTTATTATTATAGTCAATTAACATATGTAATGGCGCTTAAATTTTTATTAAATATTGAGCATATTTTTTGTTGTTTTTATGTTCAATAGATGCTGCAGTTTTTCAAAAAGTATATAAAAACACGCTTGTATTCAAATAAAAGTTTGTGTAAAAGCAATAGGTTAAGAACTTTCAGAGATTATAGATTTTGAACAAACGCACATTTACATTTTTATTTATATAGATTGATTAACATCGTATTTAAATAATTCATAAACAGTAAATTGCCTTTCTTATTATTGTAAAAATTGGTACACAATTTTTAGGATCAAGTTTCATTTTGTTAAAATACTACATTTAGTAAATTAGTAATAAATAGTAAATTTATTATAGTGCACCACAAGCAATTACCTTTTAATCCAACAGATAACAGCCAATGTCTTCTTCGTCGGACTCGGTGTCTTCTTCGGTGTCATCGCTGTCGCCAGGGCATAGGTTGATGATCATTTCTTGGACGCTGCGATCACTCAGTCCCTCACTTGTCCAGTCGATATCTACAACTTTCTTAACTAACATGACTCACATAACTCGAGCATTTGTCGGGTGTTACAGTACACAGAGCTTCCATGAACAATTTTTCGATATCTCTTAATTTAAACGAACTGTTCCTCTCTTTGACATAGTTTTTTAATGCAGACCAAACCATCTCTATAGCATTATACTGGCAGTGGTATGGCGGAAGGCGTAGGATCTTAAAACCTTGTAAAGACGCTTTACTGTCAATTTCATAGGTTTTCAGTCTTGGCTTGTGAGTCTTGACAAGGTCATATAGCTCCGGTTTTTTTGCGTCAATGGGATGGGAAATGTTTTTCTTGCTGAGCCAGTCGATCAAATCACCTTTTCTTGAAGACGAAGTTGGCGCTTTGTCTTTCACACGAGAATGATAAGGAGCGTTGTCCATAATTATTGAGCTTCCAGGAGGGATGGCAGGGATCAAAACATTAAAAAACCAACCTTCAAAGACTTCAGAATTCATCTCCTCGTGGTAGTCGTTGGTTTTTTTTTATTGGAAAATCAGAGGAGGCGCATCAATCCAACCTTCAGCACTTCCAGCGTGACACACAATTAATCTCTTTCCTTTCCCCAATGGTGAAAGTAGTGTTCCTTTTACCGTGCCATCAGTCCATCCCCTTTCCTTTGTTATGTTCTTATTGAGCCATGTTTCGTCAAGAAAAATTGCTTTTCCCATGTCAATGTTTCGAACTTTCCGTAGAAATTGGCACCTTAAAAGTGCAACGGAAGGCTTTTCCATAAGAACCTTTCTTCCATTAAACTTTTTATAAACAAATCCTAGTTTTTTTAAAACGGCCCTCAACGATGACTCACTTTTATTATATAGTCCACTTTCCTTAAGTGAACCCAGTAATTTCTTTAGTGTCGGAACTTCCCTTCTCTCGTAATATTCTAATACATGAAGCTTGATCGCACTCAATTGAAAACTATCCAAGCCTGTTACTGGTCGCCTTTTTGGTGTCCCCTTGGAATTTTTTCTGGGTGTTTTAATAATAATACGCCTCTTTTTTGTTGACGTAGAATTTTGAGGTTCGGCCTCATCAATCTCACTTGCTAAAAAATCGTTTTCATCCGAGATGACTTCTGCCTCAACCTCACTTCTCTTGTTGATTTCACGAAGTTGCGCATTTATTCTTTCAACAGTCCTCTTTGGCACTTTTGTACAATCGGCCACGCGTTCTAAAACTTTCCTTCTTTCAGTGGTCCCTTGTTTTCTTTCTCTTCATAGAAATATTGAATCACTGCCGCAACAATCGACCGTGCCTGCGTATGGAGTACCTCTGAAGTCATGTTCAACACTTATAGTGTAACGTAACACAACATAAACTTATATAGATAGAAACACGCAACACTCGTATAAAACAACAAAATGCACTTGCTTTAACAACCACCCCGACTACGAACTGATCTGCGTGTAAACAATTTACCAAAAACTAGTCGAGCAGGAGGATGTGTCATTCAGGATGGTAGGACCTTTGGACCGGATGCATACACAATAACAGTGGAATGTGAGTCACCTGAACACTGGCTTAACCACCGCACTACAGTAATGGAACATCCTTTAAACTTTGTCTTAAGGGTCTTCTATACCTTGCGTAAAACAGCAAAAATATGCACTTCGTACTACCGTGTTTCGGACGCCGTTTTTCAACCTAAAAAGTTGTGAAACATCTTATATTGTTCATAAAGGCTTTGTGCTTTTGTCTTATATCTCATAATTGAAAGAAATTGACGGCAACTCATTTTAATCAACAGTTTAAGTGAGTAAAAATCTATTACGTTTAACGCATTTTTTGGTAGTTTTAAGCAACAATTTCCATATTTTAAGCTAACACGTAAAAAATATAAAGCCTTCTTTATAACTTAAAATAGTTTCCCAGATTATTAATTTATAAATAGAATCCGAAACACGGTATTACGAATGCATGTTTCAACGATTTTGCGGCTTCAGACAGACCTTTCGTATTGAAATCATACAGCACACTCGGGAGTTTTCTTCAAGGTATAGGAGAGCCTTAAAAGTGTTGTTAGGTAACCGCGTCGACATCAGCTTATGTAAATCCGAAAAACACTTTCAATGTACAATTTTTAATAGCTTTAGTTACTAAATATTCTTAATCTTGTTCTGTAAACTATCTTTTATTTTAAAACAAAGTGAATATTTAATTACGTCGCAATTATACCGTGTTTGGGCTTAATGTTCTTGTTATTTAAACATACGCCTATTTAAAGAGCACTAATCAAGCCCCATATATATGATAAAGGACACATAAATAATCGGTTAATATACAATTTACTAGTAAATAGCCAAAATTAAGAAAATCTTTTTTGCTTGTCACTTTATTTGATCAATAATTAGTCTGACAAACTACATGTTGCTAAAAATATTTTCTTTTTCAGGGATATGGTTTCACATTTAGCTCCTGTGAGAATCTGGATTACACTTCATGTACAAAATTGTAAATAGCTATAGTTTGTAAATAATCGTAAAAATATATCTTATTCTGTAAACTATCTTTTATTTTAAAACTAAGTGAATACTTAATAGCATAGCAATTATATCGTGTTTGGACTTAATGTTCTTGTTATTTGGTGCAGATTACAAAAATGACGTTATTTTTACACTCTATGGCGAAATGCAAAAAATTTTACCGACTGTGCCTTGAGCCCAGTAGGTGACTTATGACCATAACCCGGAGCGGCCGAGCGAGGGCTAATTAGGGTAGGGTCACCTCCCCGACCGTCCTAAACTCTCAGCCGCCACAAATCTTTGCGCAAGGTATAGTGTATTTAGTGTAAAGTAATTACTTTGCGTAAGACAGATGGAGGTAAACAAGGAAGCATAATAAGGAAGGAGCTTGGTGGAAGTGTTTTTGTGTTGCACGTAAGAACAGTGTAGTTTGTCAACACGGAAGTTAGATGGGTTATATAAGCATAACCCTAATCTAGATTCGAGGCCAGTCTGTTAAAGTGTGGGGCCGGGAGCTAGGCCAGTTTGCTAGGGACGTTGGGCCGAGATTTGGCCAAGTATTGTGAAGCTAAGGGTCGGAAGCAGGTTATCACTACGAAGTCTACACGAGATTGAAGGACGAAACCGGTTCTGCAGTAGAACGAAATTTGTGTGAGTAAACAGAATACTTTTAGTCTATCGATATCACTTTGAGTTTGGAGTAAAAAGTTTAAAGTAAATTCAGTAGCTTTGTTTACCGAGTTCTTGTTTCAGTCTGTCCTACGAATGTAATCTCTAGTAAAAGAAATGTACGTAGCATAAGTGTAGGGTAATTTATCAAATTATATATTTGTATTATTGTATTGTGTGGGTAAATATAGAGATAAGCATTCTGTCACTGAGCCACTGATGTATTATTATTATTTATTTTTTCCTTACCGATTTAACTAACCAATTTAGTGTACGAACCCGGAACAATAAGGGTTGTAAAAATGTACCCCTTATATGATTAATGTTTTTTTTATTAAATGTAATGATTATAATTGTGTACAAACATGTGGGACGATTGACGGCACGGAACGAAGTTTAACTCGCACTACTAATTTGTATTATTGTTCCACGCTGTATATTTTTTCTAAGGCGAAAAACCTGGGTGGTTATCATCGCCTATTTTATCATGTTCCACGTTGTAAACCGGGATTCAACGCACAAGTAGAACTCTCACTGTTCTATTTGCAATCAACTGTTACTTCAATCATGTATATGTTACACCAATTACCCGATGGTAGTTAACCGTAATTTACGACCTTTTATTGTTATCAAACAGAAATAGACGTTACTATCAGACATGTATTCATTCTGGTTGTTTTTCGTTGCGTGTATTCTACACTTGACGTCAGCGCTTGATACAGAGCTCTCGGAAAGAATTATTGGCGGCCGATTTGTTACAGATTTTAAAAAACATCCGTACATGGGCTTCCTTGTTCAAACTGTGAGTATTTGGGTGTTTTGTGAATCTGTGTTCAGTCATTACTTATATATATTTAATGACTGTTTATTGATAACGATTTGCCGACTATGCAATTTAACCTAGATTATATTTTAGTTTAAATGTTTAATTTTTATTTGTTTAAATTGTATATTTAAAATGGTATTTGTATTTTATAAAATATGGATTCTAAAATGTGATTTGTATAACACAATGTTTTCGATTGACAATTAAATAGAACGTTTATCGGGTGTCAGGCATTCCACTCGTGCTGCGGGGAACAGAGACACCTGGATTTACTGAACACCAATAATTCCTACAGAATTCAGGCAATATATTATTATATTTTTCAGTTTCAATTCTTGACAACGCATTTTTTGAAGGGCTTTTTATTTGAGAGGGGAGCAATTTATTGAGTTGTGTTTCAATAATTTTCAAATGTTTCACTCATCGTTTCCCATTTGAATATAACAGCAGCGTAGATGTATACAAGTTAGGTTTTTTTCTAAACAAATTTCTTCTATCAAATAGATTTTTTACTAATCATTCATAATAGTTAAAATAATTCAGACACTTTATTAAAAACTATTGGTTCTGATTCTGCTCGCTTCGCTCGCCAACCCCTGAGTTACATAATATGGTAATGCCAATGCAAACCACAAAATCTCTAATTCCGTTCATAATTTTTTAATATAATTTTTTACGGAAATTATGGTTGATTAGGACAGAGACACTAGGATTAAGGTTTGGTGTTGGGGGTAGCTGGGACCTGTACATAATGTAAGACAGATTGAATTAGACGCGCAATATCCCCAACATTTGCCCACAAAACCCCTAATTTTGTCTATAATTTTTTCAATTAAGAATAAAAAGTAGTTAAAATATTATCTGAAAAGTCCTTTAAATCTTAAAGATAGCTTCGTCAAAATAAGTTCTGCCATTCCGGAGATCAGCCCGGCCAAACAAACAGACATGCGAAAAATGTATAAATGTGTTCTTAGGTTTTAATAATGGGTGAATGAACATATATGAACTTAGGAAAAGCTTATATTTTGAAATCACATACAAACAGTTCAATTTTATTTCAACACTATTTTGTTCAGATTATAGTAGATGAAACAAAATACCTAGTCTGTATATAAAAAATGTGAATTGTTTGGTATATCAAATTAATTAATTTTGAACGCTGAACATTTTTGTATTCAAACTTTTGTCACAAGTACAATCGTTTAAAAAAAACGGTAAAAACATTACTCCATGTACATACCTTATTACGTACCTTATTATATTTTTATCTTTAAAACACTTCACGTGGAATAAATTAAATTAATCATTTTGTTAGTTGTAAGAAATTAAAATAGAGACATTGAAAAAATATTGCTTACTTTTACTTGTTTAGAATTAGCCTATCACAATCGTACGAAATTTAAGTGTTTTATATTTAATTTACTACCAGAGGGCTCCGCCCTGCTAGCTTTGCACACCAATCCTTTTGGTGAATAATATGTAAATAGTTATTGTATTCTTTCATTTTCTCGAACATTGCTATTGATTACACAGAGGCACCTGTATCGTAGCAGCCACCTAAATCCAGACGCATGCGCAGTAAGACCAAAGATTTTTCGTGAATGATTTGATTTTTGTACATATTAAAGAGATACTTTGACTCTATAGTTACTGTTGACAAAAGTTGTATTTGACAAAATCTTGCCCTGTTTGACATACAGCCTAAATGTATAATACGACTGCCTTTCTGCTACTGGACAAGGATTGACATTTCCTTCACAGCATCAAACAGGTTGTGGCACTGTTTGCTGATACTTTTTGAAAAATGACTATTGAGTGTCTTGTATGTGATTTCAAAATATAAGAATTTTTCATATGGTTACTCATAAATGATCAAAATTTAATTCTATATAATATATACATTTTTTGTCTGTCAGTCTGTCCGGGCTGTAAGGATTGACACTTTGAGCAGCCAATCAAATGGTCTAAATTCAAAAATTAACCAATCACATAAGAAGTAATACCCACTTATAAAAAGAGAGGTGGGAGAGGAAGAAAATTAATAAAGAGTCTTGGTGGGCATTTGAAAGGAACAACATCGTGTTAAAAAGAGTTTGGATAAATTCAACGCCATTTTAAACATTAAACATAAAATTAAAGCAGTAGTGAAAGGTGATTGTGAAGTCGAGAGTTCGAAAGTGTATTCAGTGTGTGGGAGTAAAAGAAATTAATAAATTTATGTAAAGTGTTTCGTGTGGGAGTAAAAGAAATTAATAAATTTATGTAAAGTGTTTCGTGTGGGAGTAAAAGAAATTAATAAATTTATGTAAAGTGTTTCGTGTGGGAGTAAAGGAAATTAATAAATTTATGTAAAGTGTTTGTGCGGGGTAGAAAGGAAGAAAAGAGAATGTAAGTAGAATAAAATTGTTTAAATAATTGTAAGACAGATTTCGAGGTAAAGAATATAGAGGCAAAACCATATACTAAACATTAATCTAATTAATTGAAAGATTTTCATATTTAATAATACTAAATAACATAATACATGCAGGGGTGAGATCATTAGAATTAGCTGTAAATAGGGTTCATTTAGAGACACCTGAAAAGCAATTGGGGTTGATCTTGTGCATGTAAATAAAGGCTTGAAATCATTAATTTTGAAAGGGTTAAGTTCGAGGCGTGTATAGATGAAAATTAGTGCTTAGATTTGAAGAGTAAAATTAATATTAGTTAATCTAGATACAAAGGAGTAATTTCAGGTGTTAAAGAGTTTATAGAAAGTTAGTCGATTAAGTAGAATTTGTTTATTTGATTTCATGTATTAGAAAAGTTTAAAGAATATTTTTTATCAAGTTAAATAACAATTGTCTAATTGAATTAAATTGAGAGTCTGTAAATGGAGAAATTTTAGAAATCTAGTAAAACTCGATCTTAACTTTTGAACAATGTGTCTCTGTGATTATTAATACCTAATGCTTTGGAGTACCTCTAGAGCCTAGCGATATTTTGATTCCTGGCGGGAATCTGGTGGACGCCCCCAGACTGTTGAACTATTAAAAGGTAAAGTTACATTTCAGAATTAAATATGCATGACGTTTAAGATAAGAAAACGTCACACAATTAGAATTTAACCTCACTAAACAAAATAATCTTACAGGGCTAATCTCCGGAATGGCTGAACCGATTTTGACGAAACTTTCAATAACATGTAGATGACTTTTCAGAGAATACTTTAAGCTACTTTTTATTCAGAAAATATTTAAACTCCTGTTAAAAAATTTTAAAAAATTAAGAATTATGGACAACATTAGGGATGTTGTATATAAATATTGGGGATATTGCGTGTCTTTTCTCGATCTTGGTCTTGCGTTATGTAAAGATGACAGCTCCCCCCACCAACTTAGATCCAAGTGCCTCTGTTCTAAACAATAATAATTTCCGTAAAATTCCCATTAAAAAATTGAAAAAAAAAATTAAAATCAAAATTTTGCGGACAAATGTTGGGTATTGTGCGAGTATATTTCGACCTCTTTCTTACATTTTGTACAGTTCACCACCCAATTTATACCCAAGTACTTCTGTTATAATCAATTATCATTTCATTAAAAATAACAAAAACATGGTTTGTTTTCTAAGTATTGTTAAGGAAGTATTGTCCGTTTAAATTAGCGTTTTTATACCCAACCGTATGAAGAGAGGAAGCCCCCACTTCTGGAATTTTAGTATATATAGAGACTTCAAACGCTTGAAAATTACTTTTCATTTTAAAAAGTACGTACACATCCATCTATACAACGAAAAACATTATGTTGATTCTAAATATTTTTTCGACTCTTGACGTCGGAGTTAGCAGAAATTATTTGGAAAACAAAATTGCTTTAGTTTGTTAGTATAGAATGTATTATTTGCTTGATAAAATGAAATGGTCAAAAACTAAGATTTATATATTCTTTTAAGTTTATGTCATCGAGCCTAAAGCAGTTTTTGAAAACCTAAGAAAAAACGCATTTATAGAAACTAAAAAGATTGTACCTTAACGTAAATTCGATCTCGTTGTTAATAAACCAGAATTTCCGTACGGTTATGTGGACTCGTTGGAAATATTCAATGAACCCTCTCTACCGTCCAAAGAATAATTCTTTAATCGATTAAACAATATGGCTAGTTTTTTCAAGGTCGACTCAAAAAAACAAACAAAAAACGAAAACCCAAATACCTCTACCACCGGTATTTTTAACACAGTATATTTTTTGGTGAAAATATACTGCGTGTATGATTTGAACTATTGTTCTATTACAAGCTTCTTATAAGGTACTGTTAATAAGACCACAGTGCCGTCAGCTCTAATTTTCTCGTCGATTTTCATGTCATTAGGAGTCAATATAACTTTAACGTTTTTTCCATCCATTACTGATGGATATTCAATGCTAGGAGCAATTATGCCCACCTCTTTTTTGTTACTTTTACATTTTAATTGGAACCTGTGATCCTTATAATGATTAGATACGTTCTTGGAAATTGTTTTATCCCCAAATTGATGCATGATGTACATTTCATTTAAAATTTTCTATGTTAGTTGTCCTGCTTCCATATTGACTTGTTTGTTTATGGCGACTGTTATTTTTCAAACATAGTTTTTTATGTTTTATAAGCCTTCCCCCACCACACAACATCCCCCACCATTTTCCTCCAAAAATAAAATTATAAGAATATATTACAAGACCAGGTTTTTCATATGATGTTAAACATTTGAAGGTAACACATCTCCAGCTATTGCAACTTTAAACTTGTGTCTACAGACAATAGATTCTTCGTTATCTACCGACGGAGTAAAATTATATAATAAGACTTTGTAAAAAAAATGTTCAGTTGCTATTTAATGTTCGAAAAGAAAACATTAACTTTCGGAAAGAATAAAATAAAAGTCAAATCAAAAATACAGCGGGTTCAATTATGCAAATTTTTTGTAACGTTATCAACTTTTAAAAAGAAATTATTATCTTTCGGTAAAAAAAACAAAAAAATTATACTAAAATATTAACTTTAGGATTTTTTTTTAAATTCGGCGGGTACAATTATACCAATTTCCCATGACGTCATTAATTACCCACCCCTCCCGCCCCCAGAAAAAATTTGCATAATTTTCCTACTACTTACAAACCTATCCAAAATGGCGGCCGAACAAGTTTTTTCCAAAAATAAAAGTTTGAACCCTCTCCCAAATCGTTTAATATTTAAAATAGAAAGATAAAACTTTGGTAATGTCTTAGGATTATTAATAACTACTTTTATATACTTTCAACACCACCCATACACCCCTGGGAGGGGGGGGGGTCATGTTGGAGTAAACATAGGGTTTGTGACACATATTTTTTTATCCTCAAATCACAAACATATTTTAATACCAAGCAAAGTTAGGTACGAAAATCCTATCAAAAGTTATGGCCAATTGTAAAAAAATTGCGGGAGGGATCCAATATTTTTTGAATAAACGTATTTCAGCCGCTATTTTGGATAGGGTTGTAAGTAGTAGGGAAAGCGGGTGCAATTATGCAAATTTTTTTCTGGGGCGGGAGGAGGTGGGTGGAATTGGAATCAAATTTTTTGTGATTTAAGAACAACACAATTGATGAGTCGCAAGCCCTATATTTACGTTTAAACGTTTTGAGTTGGTACCCACAGGACCCCCTTCGGGATGGATGGTGGTGTTAGAAGTTGGTAAAAGTGGTTATTAATCATCCTAAGACATAATTAAAGTTTCATCTTTCTATTTCAAATTGTTAAAAATTTGCAGGAAAGGTCCAATATTTTTAGTAAGCACGTTAATGGCAGCCATTTTGGATAATCTTGATGTTTGTGATTTAAGGACAAACAAAAATGATGTGTCACAAGCTCTATGTATGTTTACATTTAAGAAATTTGAGCTGAACCCCCCCATGGTACCCCTCCGGGGGGTGGGAGTATTGGATGTAAAAGTAGTTACTAATCATACAAAGACATTCCCAAATTTTAATCAACGTAATTTCCGTTGTCTAAAAGTTACGGACGAGGTCAAATATTTTTGGAACACACTGTATAATACCTATGTGTCAAATGCTTTAAATTATCATAATTTGTTTCAGCAAAAGGAAAAAGTCTTGTTCCAGCATGGTGGATTGGGTAGTTGCGGCGCCACGATACTCAGCCTAAAGTACATCCTTACGGCAGCTCATTGCGCCAAAAATTGTTACTGCAATTATACTGACGACCTAGACTGCCATTATTGTAAAGAAGCTGACCCAGAAGAACTAACCTTGTATATTGGAAGTGACGTAATTGACCAAAATAAAACATACGGTTCGGTTCTTGACAACTTCCACATTCATCCAGAATTCGAAACATACGATAAAAACCATAAGTTAGTTGTTAAATTACAGAGGGTTGAAAAACATCTGAAGGTACTTTAACTTGTATTATTTTGTTTATAGCGAATTTCTATAGGAAAGATAAGGTATTTCAGTATCTCTTATGGTGTTACCTAAGATCAGAAGTGGTCAATGAGCACCCGATCATGTCCCTGGAAAGCGTTTTGGGGTGTAATTTAAAATTTAAATATGTATTTATGTGTTCGCACTCTAACGGCCGCATTTTACGTCCGATATGGCAGAAATTTGGTAAAAAAGTTGATTTTCCAAGTACAAATTACCAAGTACCATGTACGTTATTTTTCTCGGACGAGATATTCGGCCAAAATATTCATCAACAGGAATTACATTTTTTGACCGGAAGTAATAATCTCGTAGTGAAAAATTTCGTACTAGATGAAGTTTTTTCGAGTTTTACCTTAAAAAAAATAAGGGAGACTAATCTGCAAATATTTTGTATACAGCCTTATATCACGTGTAACCCCAAAAATCGATTACACGTAAAATATGGTCAACTGCTAGCGGAACGAAGCAGCACGTGAGCCGGGTCTGGAGGCCGAGGTGGAAACAAATTCAACTGCTTTATTGCGTAATCGTTGGCAGTAACTCAGCGCGTTCGTGAGTTGAAAAATTTCCCAAACGTTTTAAACTTTTTAGGGTTTTAAAAATGTTTCGATTAGCATACCAAATAACCATTAAACTTAAAGATCATGACGTATAACCGGACGTTTGTAATAAGAGGCGGAATTAAAGCAAAGAGTGGTATACTCACATTAAAGCTTACAGTGTATGGCTTGCATACTTTTTCGGTTTTTCCAAAATTTTACTGCAATATTTACGTAAAATAACCAATGGATCTACAAAGATCGTCATTGAACAGTTATAATAGAAATTATTTGAAGTGCATAGTTCGTCATAGCTTAGTTAGAATATGAATGTTTTGACGTTCATAGTTCGTCATAGCACAGGTAGAATAAAAATGTTTTGACGTACAGAGTTCGTCATAGCACAGTAAAAATATAATTGTTGTGGCGTTCATAGTTCATCATAGCACAGTTAGCATAGAAATGCTGTGACGTACATAGTTCATCATAGCACAGTAACAATAGAAATGCTTTGACGTACTACAGAGTTCGTCGTAGCACAGTTAGAACATAAGTGTTTTGACGTACAGAGTTCGTCATAGCATAGTTAGAATAGAAATCCGTTGACGTACAGAGTTCATCATAGCACAGTTAGAATAGGAATGCTGTGACGTACATAATTCGTCATAGCACAGTAAGAATATAAATGCTGAGACGTACAGAGATCGTCAAAACACAGTTAGAATATAAATTCATTGACGTACATAGTTCGTCATAGCACAGCTAGAATAGGAATGCTGTGACGTACTACAGAGTTTGTCATAGCACAGTTAGAATAGGAATGTTTTGACGTTCATAGTTCGTCATATCACATTTGAATAGAAATGCTTTGATTTACATAGTTAATCATAACACAGTTAGAGTAGAAATGCTTTGACGTACTACAGACTTCGTCATAGCACAGTTAGAATAGAAATGCTTTACGTACAGAGTTCGTCCTAGCACACTTAGAATAGAAATGCTTTGACGTACTACAGAGTTCGTCATAGCACACTTAAAATAGAAATGCTTTGACGTACTACAGAGTTCGTCATAGCACAGTTAGAATAGGAATGCTTTGACGTTCATAGTTCGTCATATCACAGTTAGAATAGAAATGTTTTGACTTACATAGTTAGTCATAACACAGTTAGAGTAGAAATGCTTTGACTTACATAGTTAGTCATAACACAGTTAGAGTAGAAATGCTTTGACGTACTACAGAGTTCGTCATATCACAGTTAGAATAGAAATGTTTTGACTTACATAGTTAGTCATAACACAGTTAGAGTAGAAATGCTTTGACGTACTACAGAGTTCGTCATAGCACAGTTAGAATAGAAATGCTTTGATTTACATAGTTAGTCATAACACAGTTAGAGTAGAAATGCTTTGACGTACTACAGAGTTCGTCCTAGCACACTTAGAATAGAAATGCTTTGACGTACTACAGAGTTCGTCATAGCACACTTAGAATAGAAATGCTTTGACGTACTACAGAGTTCGTCATAGCACAGTTAGAATAGGAATGTTTTGACGTTCATAGTTCGTCGCAGAATAGTTATAATAGAAATGCTTTGACGTACTATAATAGAGTTCGTCATGGCGCAGTTAGAATAGAAATGCTTTGACGTACATAGTTAATCATAACACACTTAGAATAGAAATGCTTTACGTACTACATAGTACGTCATAGCACAGTTAGAATATGAATGTTTTGACGTACAGTGTTCCTCATTGCACAGTTGGAATAGAAATTCATGACGTACGTCGTTCGTGATGATTCTGTGAAGGGTTAAATTTCTCTCGTACTAACCACGTTTGTGCTTCTGTCAGGTGTATACTTAACAATGACATCGCCATCGGAGATCTAAGGCACGAACTCGTGTTCAGCGACTATATAAACAAAGTAAAACTACCACCAGCGATTACGAAGGACCAACTCAACGACACTTCGGTGAAAACTACACAATGGGCTGCAAACAACCAACAGTGTACAGTGTTAGGATGGGGTAATTCCGTAGGAGGTCGTCTCGACAAGTCTACTTTTCAAGGAAGGCAATTAAAGTCGTTAAAACTGACGTTGATATCCAACGAGCTTTGCCTGAACTATCCTTTTTTTGCTCAGAAAGATTTCCCGATTAAAATACATTTAAAAAATTATGGATTTTGCTATGATACGCAATTATGTACAGTAGACCCCACCTTTAAATCTAACTCTTGTTTTGGTGATTCTGGAGGTCCTCTTATATGCAAGGGAAAGCAGGTTGGCATTATAAGTAGAGGGATTAATGAAAACTGTGTGGGGATAAATCATCCTGAAGTCTATACCAGAGTAGATATCTATGTACCATGGATAAATAGTATTATAGGAGATAAATAAACAATGTTAGGTCTACCTAACCTTTCCTTTATTGTATTAAGTGATTACATACACTAACATTATAAAGAGGTAAACGTTGTTTGTTTTATTTATGATCATGCTAATATCAGAAACTACTGAACCAAATTAGAAAAACTTTCACTGTTGGATTATGTAGACTATCCTGCGTAATTTTGTTAGAAAATGATAGTTTACAGATTACAAATATAAAAATAAACATGTTTTCTATGTACAACTTTAGTCCATTTAATATCTATGGCAACGAATAATCTCCTCTCTCTCTCTCTTTAGAAATGGCCAAATTGCGCAAAATAAAGTCGACCCCCCCTCCCCACCAATATGTCTGGTGTCCGGATATATAATCTGAGAAATTCCAATTGACGTAGAAGCAGACACTGAGGCACATCGGTCGTTAGTGCAAGAAGAAATTTATAACAGTCTATAAGAGATATTTTTAAAAAAAAATCCGTACGTAACGTGGAAGATCCACTCCGATAAATAAAAAGAATCAAAGATTTTAGTAAGGAAATAATTGCAGATATAAATAAAAATGAAAAAATCATTGACGTGATCTTTTTAATTACTGACGTAATTTAGCGATAATAAGGTGCAATATCTTATATGACGCTAAAGCTGGGATCCACGAAGACAAGAGTTTCGTAAGTTTTCAGTTTCATAAAAAATAATTGAATTTCAGTAAATTTTGAGGGGAAATTTTAGTCAAAACAATAAAATAGTGCGTGAGACTCACGCGCGCTAGAAGTGAAACTATTTAGGTTATGAGATTGAAATCTTTTAAAATGTGTGTTTTTTACAATCCTTTTTGTTTAATTCTTTCTTGATATAGATAAGAAACTAATTTTGGCCTACATACATAATCTATATTTTACAATATCACGATCTTGAACTCTGGGTCTGAAATATTGCTATTTTATCATAAAAGCTTGAACTTCTATTAATTTATAAATATAGGCATAGTGTCGATGAAAAATTGAGTGAATTTTATAGTGAACAATAATATAGTTTTGATTAAATACTGAATTTAAATATTTAGGAATACAATAATTGGATTCAGTGAGCCTATGATTAAAATACACGATCTTTTATATTGTTTTCCAAAATGTATTCCTGGTATTTGAGTAAAATATTAAATAATAAATAGTCTCTGTAAATTTATCATGTTGAAAATCCCTTACGACGTAGACTCAGTTCGATACAGTTTACTGTTTGTAGCCCTGAGTAGTTTCTTTTGAAGAACGAAGTAAACAAAAATAATCGAAAACAATTCAAAACGATTCAAACATGTAACAGCTGATTTCTTCCATTAGCTTTAATACTTCAACAAAATTTAATAAATATTAAAAAGTGTTCAGTTAATGTAAAATAAAATAAGCAAGGGTCTACTGGATCCCTATGCTTCGTATTAATACAGTTCACCCGATGCACCCAAGTAGACTGTCTATGACGTGTGCGACGGAAAGTGTAGGAATTATTCACTCCCTCTTTCTTCTAGCACCTTACATTCGCCGACTCTTTCCTTTCCATTGCCGGTTGAAATAGAAAAAGTTGAAGCGTTTCGTCTGATCTAGGCAATTTGCCTTCCACGCCTAAATTGTTTCAATTCAAAAAGTTTTTAAGGTAGTGAAGATAAAAGTAAATTATTAAGATGTAAAAAAAACTGAGCGCACAGTTAAGCCTGCAAGAAAACCAATACTTTTGCTATAGAATGCTAGGATAGCTGAACGTAGATATTATTTGCTAGTAAGAATTGATAAAAATACATGAGTAATAAAAATTTTTAATTTTCAAATTTAACAAAAAACATATAGATATATAGGGCTAAATACTGTAATCTTTGTGCCGGCAACGTTAGCTCTGGTAATGCTAAAAATGAATTCTATTATTATATCGTCAAAAACATTAAAATATATATGCTCCAGGCATAATTAGTTAACTTTTGCTATAGAAGATAGTGTGTTTGTTTTATCTAGGTTTTAATTTATATATTTAGACGGTATGAGTTGAATCTGTGATGTATAAACTAAAAATAAGAACTCATATAACTCGACCGATTGGTTTAAATCTCTTAGTATTATTTCTTTTTTAATGCTTCAGTAGTACTTCCGAAATTAAACATTCTGACAATAAAATATTTGTAAGATTTTTAAAGTTTTAAAAATATTCTACAACAGAAGTACAAACAATAATTTAATATGCATTTTTTCGGTACCAAGTCACAATTAAATAATACAATGATGAATTACCTTATAAGGTCCATCTTGTGAATTCAAATTATTTTTTATCTATTCGTTTACTACATGTTTCGAAGTATTTACAACTTCATCATCAGATACCTCTTGCTATTTTCTTTTCATTCACGCGAGGAACTCGTCACACATTAAAATCGTTAAAACACACAACACTTACACAAACACAAAAAACATTAAACAGTCTTGTCCAGCTCCGGTGTGCGCTCTAATAAATCCGGTGAAGCACTGCACTTATTTAAGCAAGTATTTAAGCTAATGGACGAAATCAGCTGCTATATTTTTGAATCGTTGTTTGTTGTTTTTCGATCTGCAAAATAAACTACTTATTTCTAAGAACTAAAAACTGTGTCTAACTGAACCCAGGCCATTAAGAATTTTAAAAATCGTAAATGTGCAGTCCCTATAATTCAATATTTTACTCAAAGATATGAAATACATTTTCGGAAAACAAAAGAGAAGATAGACATTTTAATCAAAGGCCTACTTAAATAGATGATTTTAATCCAAAATATTTAAAATTCAGTCATTCTGGCAAAACTATAATTAATGTTCTTTTCAAAATTCAATACATTTTTCACCGACAGTAGGCCCATGTTTATAAATTAATGAATCTTTGAAACTTTTATGATAAAATAGCAATAGTCCAGACCAAAACTCAAGATAGTGATAATTTAAAACACAGTTTTATGTTCGTAGGCATAATTTGTTCCATAGCTGTCAAGAATGAAGTAAACAAAGAAGTATTGTAAAAATAAATACATTCTAAATGATGTCTAACCTAAAAGCCGATCGCACTAGTATAATATATATAATGCAAGCAGAACAGTTAATAAAATACACTGCTTCTAAATAAAACCTAATACGTTTCTCTTTTCACACACGAGAGTATTTGCACTTGTATTTATTTTTTGTTTAAAGTGTCCCATTTTAAGAGATGCATTAAATGGGTGAATTGAAGGGATGCATTTTCTGAAAATTTGTTTATACATTTACTTAATAATAATATTTTTTTTTTTATAATAATAATATTTTATTTTCCTCCAATTATTTACATTTATATGTACAATACAATGGTTGGGAAATAACTAACCATCATTTCCAGTATTAGATGGTTAGTGTGAAAAAAATAAACTATAAACAAAATATAAGTAATAAAATACTGAAATAAATACAAAATAACTAGTCTACCTTTATACTTAACTCTTAACATAATGCGGCTACTCCTGCGGTGGTGTATCTAACAGGCCTCCCTTCACAAAATTAAATCCAAAATCTATATCCAAACTCGCACAACTGCTTGCACACATACTCACATACCACACATATAATTCCATAACTACCATACACACAAATCGACAGAAACACATGCATCCCAACTTATCCAATTCATTAAACACTTACAAATAAACATTAAACATTAATTATTAAACTACACTCTTAAACAGTTCATCGCAGGACTCGAAACCCCAAAGCCAACCTCTCACTCGCGACATGTACTTAACCATCATTGGTTCTTTTTTTACTTGTATAGGCAATTCATTAAATATTTTGGGACCAATATATAAAAAAGACCTCTTAAAGCAAGTTCGGTTCACTTTTGGTCTTTTCATGTGCATCTGGGCAGTACTTCTTGTTTTATAATAAATTTGAACATTGGACGTATTTCCACTCCTGCTATAAAAAATCTTTAGGACCTTATATATAAATAAATGTTTCAGAGGCAATATATTTAGTTGTTTAAATAGAGGAAAGGCATGATGGAATTTACTCTTGAAAAGAAGAATTCTGATAAAATGTTTTTGAGTAACAGAGGCGTAGTCGCGGCCATACAGGCCCCTCGCCAACACTCTATTCCGTATTGAAGTCTGGAATGTATGAAAGCATGATATAACATTCTCAGAACTTTTAAGTTACAGATGTTTCTCAGGAAATAGAATTTCCTTACATATGAACGTAATTTTGAGTTTAACTGTCGAATGTGTTTATTCCATGTAATCTTGCTATCAAGAAAAATGCCTAAAAACTTTATATCCTCTGTTTGCTGGACGGACGGACACACACAAAAATCAGGACCAAGACACATATTATTGTGATAAATCAAAGTCTCCCCAAATTGAAACTTGGAATTATATTACATATACATTTTTAACAAGACTAGTAAAGTTCTTAAATTTAATTCTATTTTAAATCGGATTACTTAAAGAAGAACCTGTATTATCGACAGAGGGAAACAGCCACAGTTTTATTCAGTAAGCACTATCGATAACAATACTCCCGAGTTTGTAGTTTGAATTACATTCCTTCCTTTGCAATGGAAAAGCTGCTTTGTTCGATATAAATTGAAGTTTTCATAATGATTGGAACCCAATATTTGTACAGTATTCCATCCAAATTAATAGCGAATACATTGGTGGAATGTTTATAGCTGTAGTGGGATTGGGTGTTTACCATCGTTTGTGAGTATAATTAATTAGTGCTTGAAGATTCTAGAGATGTTGTGAACAAAACTATTAATGGATTGTTTTGATAAACTAAAAAGTGGTATTACATATCTTAATTTTACTCTAAGGACCCTTTAAACTCGTCAAAGTTTTAAAATAATACACACAATCAAAATAGAATACAATTGAACAAATCTGGAACTACCGTTTGTTTTGTTTTCACCTTCATACATAAAAAAATCGCTCATACTGCTAAATCCATCGAAGTACTAAATCTATACAATAAAATCGTATCTGTCTGTCTGTGATGGCATCAACAACTGGTTGGCGAGCGAATAATTTTTGATAAAGTGCCCGAATTATTGAATTTATTACAAATGTTTGGTAGAAATTTTATTTCAAAGAAGAAATTTGTTTAGTAAAAGAAAACTTAACATATTTACATCTGCGGCTGTTATATTCAAACGGGAAACGATGAGTGAAACCTTTAACAATTAATTATTGAAAAAAAACTCAATAAATTGCCTCTCCCCCCCCCCCACCATGCATTTTAGAACATTGGAACTGAAAAATATAAGTTTCCTGAATTCTGTGGGAATTATTGGTGTTTCAGTTAAATCCAGGTATCTCTGTTCCCGCAGAACGAGTGGAATGACACCAAATAACCGTTATATTTAATTGTAATTCGAAAACATTGTGTTATACAGATCGTATTTTAGAATCTATATTATTTATAAAATACAAATACCATTTTAAATGTACAATTAACACAAACCAAATTGAAACATTTTAACTAAAATATAAGCTAGGTTAAATTGTATAGTAGGCAAATCTTCATAAAAAATAGTCATTAAATATATATAAGTAATGACTGAACACAGATTCACAAAACATCCAAATACTCACAGTTTGAACAAGGAAGCCCATGTGCGGATGTTTTTTAAAATCTGTAACAAATCGGCCGCCAATAATTCTTTCCGACAACTCTGAATCAGGCGCTGACGTCAAGTGTAGAATACACGCAACGAAAAACAACCAGAATGAATATATATCTGATAGTAAAGTCTATTTCTGTTTGATAAAAACCGGTCGCGTTACGTTAATTAAATACTTAAACAATAAAAGGTCGTAAATTACGGTTAACTACCATCGGATAATTGGTGTAACATATAAATGATTGAAGTAACAGTTGATTGCAAATAGAACAGTGATAACAATAATACAAATTAGTAGCGCGAGTTAAACTTCGTTCCGTGCAGTCAACCGTCCTAAATGTTTGTACACAATTATATTACATAATATATGTTTTACATTTATTATAAAACATTAATCTTATAACATTTTTGTTTCGAAATAAGTATTTACTTAATTTTATTATAATTAATCTATATTTTTGTAACTGAATATGTCTAGTATTTCTTTAGAAGAAAGTTCCTTCCGTTCAGTCGAGTGTGGCTCAATTCAAAACACGAGACGAACATAATTAATTTGGTAAAGTATACAGTGGCGTAACAACTGGGGGGGGGGGGGGGACAGGAGAGGGCGCCGTTTTGATTTCGAGTTTTTGAGTTTTCTTTTAATAACACATGTTTTAGGAAAGACAAAGTTAAAATCAAACAGTAAATTTGTATCGTCAGTTATAGGGCAATTAATGTTTTTCTTTTATAAAACGCGATATCTAAAAATAGTTGTTTTCTAAGCTCTGATATAGCAATACTTGCACAAGAGTAAATTATTTTTGCTTTCTTAATAATTTCGGAAGCGATCTCGTGAGTTCGGATATTCTCGAATGTTCTCGGGCGCTTTAGTTGGTCTTGGTCGGTCCTCACACACAGCTAGCTGGCTGCGGTTATTCGACAGACGACAGTTGTTATTCATGTGATTTACTTGAGTATCCATGTTTTGCTGTATGTATGCAAAACACTATTTTATTGCTTAGGCATAGCAACTGCGACATCATGTCAGTAAATTCGTATGGTAAGTTGTTTTGTTTATGTTGTCACTAGGGACTAGGGTAATTGTTTACTATTACCGAAAACAAATCTGATATCTCGATATGGGTAGATTTACTTCTAACAAAATACCATTTGGCCTATGCAGATTACTAATCGATTACATTAAAACTTAAATTGATTCAAAATATTAACCCTACAACCGGCAATGTTGGAAAAGTTTACTTTGGTTTTATAAATAGAATAAGTAAATTGTAACAAAGTGCATTCATAATGAAAAGAATTGATGTAATTGAATGTAAAAACAATTGAAGCTTAGTAAAAAACATCTTTGATTTTATTTGTGTATTTTTAACCCTTGATTTTTAGTTAATAATGACCGTTTTGTTCTTTGAGAGGGGCGCCAATTACCCCAGGAACGTCACTGCAAGTATACAACAATGTAATTATACTGTAATGTACATTGTTGCATTTGAATATAAATATCACAACATTACCCACATTTACGTGTTAAAATTTAAAATATACCAAGTCATATGTAAGAAAATAACTACTAGGTGATTTGTGTGCAATTTGTAATACAGTACAACAGGTACATGACACTTTAAAGTTACAAACCAAATTAATTTCAAAATTGAGATACACAGGCAATTAAAGTAGATTAAAATCAGTCAAAAAAATTATGAAAAGTGAAGTAATCAGGAAGTTTTATAAATATATATATATATGTGTGGACCCTAGAACACAAGGGGCCTAAATGAAAATTTTGAAAAATCCAGCTAAATACAGAATGGGGTGGTTAAAATCCCATACTTTAGTGGTGAAGAGATCCAAGTTGTTTTCTTGACAAATGCTGCTATCTAGCGTGGAGACCCTACACCAACCAGCAAATTTAGTTCATTCCTTTGAGCGCTACGGATTTATGTGTCACTTGGATCCATTTACAGCTATTTGGTTGAGTCTTATAACTTATGAGTAGCAGATCACATGGTAAAACAATCTTGTGTTTCCAGCTTCCTGCCTTCTTAAGTATATCACTAGTCTGCCTCCACATGTGAAACACTTAGTTGCCTTTAGTGATAACTGCGGGGGGGGGGGGGAATAAAAGCCATTTGATCACAAAATGTTGGCTCTACATACACCGATTCCACGTTCACCGTGCAGTACAGAGCGCCCATAAACCATGTTATCCTTACGACAGTCTCAGCGATAATAGCCAACTAAAAAAATCAACTCCCATGCTACGCTCGGTCAGTTGACGCAACCCGCATGACAATAAACGTGATGTTCGCTGTAATGGTAGTAGCATGTCTATTCTCCCGTAAGACCTGTACTGCACGGTGAACGTGGAATCGAGTGTAGTGAAAAATACTCGAATTGAAACGGTGACACACCGATTTTTGGTACTGCGATTGAATTAAACGTTTACGAACTAGAAACAAGACCTACGTACGTAAATAAGAATTTCAATGTAGGAAGTTCCAGGTCATTCATATAATGAAGATTTCGGGCTTATAAAGGTTAAAAAAAAATGTCAAAGAGACATGTATGTCTCAAAAGACTGGATGGATTTAGTTGCATCTTCAAGCTGAGAATTCAAAGTGACACTGATGAAAGATGAAGATTTTATTGATATCCTACAACTTAACACTTTCTTCCCAAAAACGGTAATGGGAATCCGAGGAATGCAAGTTCTTCATATATAATAATAAGTTTTAGTAAAATTTTCTGCCAATCCTAACGTAACACTTTCACTTAACCGTCTTCCTTTGTTACTTTGGTGTACGAGAAATTTTCAAAATAAAAATGAACGGAGAAAATATTATTAATGAACAAATTAACAGTCAATCAGAAATAACTTTCCAAACTCTAAAATTGTTGAAAATATATTAAAAAAAGTAGAATTATTACATATCGTGTTACATAACGGGTTGCATAACATATTACATAACAGATTACATAACAGATTACATAAGAAGCAGCACCGGTATTAGGAGGAGAGGCGTGGGCTAACTATATCTAGACGATTCCATAACGGATGAATCCAGTATTGAAATACATCTCGATAATGGACGAACTCCGAAACGCGTCGACAAACTTAAGTGAAAGTGTTACGTTAGGATTGGCAGAAAATTTTACTAAAACTTATTTCATGAATCCTAGCAGCTATAATTTTATTATTATTACTTATTCGGACATTTGCCATCATTTGTGTGTTAAATAATCAAACACGACGTTTCGGGAATACAAATCAATTCCCGTTCTCAAGTGACTAAAACTAACGGTACATAAACCTAGGCAACTAGGCCTATGTAAGGGTGAATAAAATAAAACTACAATTATTACTAACCTTAAATATCTACATGATGGATCTCAGAGATAAGACTGAGAAGTCAAACACAACAACCACAGACACAACACAATTCATGCACTGAGCACACGCAATCAGCAACCCATTTAATTACCCATCATAAACCACTTAGTTTTTAAGCTAGAAACTTTTCTAAAAGCTCATTTAAAATGTCTTTTCAGGTACTTTGTAAAATTATTTTATGTTTTCCCGTTATTGATCGTTGAATGTTTCTACTTCAGTTTTCTACGGACAAGAAGTCACCTTCAACCAGATAATAACTCTGTATCTATTACACCTTCTTCTTTTGGTATAAGCTGCATTTTTGTTTATTACAATTTATTGGATAAAACGTACTTTTTTTTAGTTATTCGGGAAAAATCGTTCGACAACATGATTTTTTAATGAAAACCTAACAAATTCAATCACGAATAATTCAAAAAGGTTTGACTAATCGAAATAACTTTACAGGAAACCTTCTGCTTCGAATTCATTTCTCTATTGATTTCTGTAGTTATTTCGAATATAATAATTTCCAACCAAGAGAAGGGGTGACATCCGCTCCTAGGGTAAAAGCCCACATCGTCAGTAAGTCACTAGCTCCTCGAGCTATTCTCTAATTACTGTTCAAATTTCACATCAATTGGCGTTTTCCCAAAGAATTCTGAGTGGAAACCCGTCATTTACTGGACTATATTAATTTTAAATAACTTGTCTTCTTAAACTAATAATGGCATGGCAGTAAACTCAAGTAAAGTACGTTCTTTCCAAACGTACTTTGGATTTCTTCCAAATCTCCTCTTTGTTTCTGGGACCCCTTTGCACGGGGCCCTGGCAATCACTTACAGTATTTTGAGTTATTTAAAAGTACAATGGTTACTGAAGAAAAATAACTTGAATAAAATAACCAAATTTTACAAAAAATGTATTGCTTTACAGATTTATTATTGTATATTAACAGATTGTTGATTTTGTAAATAGGGTTTCAAGTTATTGCTGAAATATAATGCAGTCAGATGCAATGAAGATGTATAAGTTGTTAGTAGAGGTGGCTTTAGTGTGTGGGCAGTCCATACTCAGTTGGTGGAGATGCTGGTGCTGGGACAGGTGCGGGGTATTTTGGCGCATCAGCAAATCCAACGGGTCCAGCTCCTGAAGGAGCGAAACCTTGTGTTGGAGCTTCAGGCTTTGCCACTACGACGGCCAGGAGAAGGCAGGCGATGAAGATTGACTGAACAAAAAATAATCATTTAAATAATTTGTAAATGTTCAAAACATGTATGTAATTATTACATTTATCGTTTTAGGAGCGTAATCCAATAGACGAAGAGAATTAACATTTTTAAGCTTCTTCCCTTATCAAAAAACTCATTTAACAATAATTATAACAATATAAAGACAAAATTAATTATTTTCTCAGGTTTTAAACCAGGATGTTTTAATTTTTTTTAATTTAGTTACCATCCATATTTGAAATTATATCTAATTTCTGTACGCACCTTTTAAACAGGCGAGAAAGATTAACAGGAAATCAAACCAACTAATAGTATTGAATTACAATTTTAAACATTTTTGTTTATGTACGGATTTTTAATTTCCAAATATATGTTTTTTAAATGAACAAATAATTATTCATACCTTGTAGTAAAATATAACTTGGATGTAATAAGATATCATTTTTCATTTACGGTTTAAAAAATAAATACAACATAAGAGAAAATTTTTAATTTTTATTTGTAAAATTAAGTGTATTATTACTCTTCAATTAAACCTAAAATGATATCAAAGACTTTGTTAATTAATGGTAATAATATTGTTTGTATCAACTTACTTTGTACATTTTGAGGTTAGTCTAGAAGATGCTGTGAGAAGCTAAGCTAGAATACTGTACTGGAATTATGTGGTTAGGTTATATACCTATTGAAGGTAGGATTCCATGCGTAAGCACTAAGCTGCAGGGCTTATAGTGAGTGACGAGTGACGATTTGTTTTGGTGAAATTGAATCTCTGAACTTTGTTCGACCATATTGTTTTTTGTTGATATCAGTGGTAATGTTATTGATTTCTTTTAAAATAACATATTTTAAGGAGTAGTTAAACTAGTAGTTATTGGTGAAACACATGGTGTTAGAAAAGTATTGAAATGGTTTTAAATGTTGGAACTCACAATTTAACGCTTTACACCTGAGGTGTCTATGTAGACACAAAAGTATGATGTACAATCCACTTTTTTCATGAATGGTAATATTATTTTTTAAGATTTATTTTATTTTTATTTTTGAAGGGGACTTTGTAGTGCCTGTATTACCTAAGGTAAAAACAACAACTCTAGGCACCGTTAATAAAACTAGTAAGTTTAGAAATCTTAAATTCAGCACAAACTTATTTTAGACCTTTATGAACAATAATCTGTCTTTAAGAAATTATTTCAATTAACCATGAAATTATTTCAATTATTTCAATTAATTATTTCACCATGTTCTGAGTTTTTTTTAAGTCGTAAAATTTAAGTTTTTTATATGACAACATATATTTTACACTTAATAAAGGTTGTTATCCAATCAAAATTGGTTAAAATTGTAGTTATAAGTTACTGACTAATTTACAACATTAAACAAAAATTCATCTTGTTCATAGATGCTTGAGGGGTTGTTAGAAAATTGTACCGGTGTGTAAGAAAATGTGATTTTTCGGTAGATACTAAAAATTATAAAAAAGTTCTATCAGTCACATTAAAAGATTCCAGCACCAAACTGAAGAGGTTTGTTACTGTCAATTCTTCCAGCATCCCCAACTTGCACCATATTTGAATGTAGTGATAGCATCTAACACTCCAATTTACAATTTTTTTAAATTTAAACAAAGATGTTTTTTAGTGATTGGGGTGCAGATAATGTATTAAAGAACTAATATGGGTCCCAATCCGGGACTAATTTATTTAGAAAGTTCTGGTCTGATAGGTTTCTGAAAAATAGATTTTATTTCTAACATAAAGTCTCAAGTACTTCATGTTCATGATTAGGCTATATTTCTCAGCTGAATTATGGACTTTTGGTTTTTGCACCGTGATAGTGGGGCAGAGTTCATGCTGATGACATGTGAACAAAAAACTGCAACTCAACCGACAAAGTATACAGTACTTTAAATATTTTCCTTTGAAGATGTGTGACAAATATACATGAATTACAAATCAAAATGCTCGGAGAGAAGTGTAGAATAATAAAAATTATAAAATAAAATGAATACTTTTTCATTTTAACTATACATATTGTGCTTTTAATGATTTTATTTTATTTTAATGTATAGGTTTTATCTCATTTCTGTAACCATACTAATACAATTATGCGTTTAATTTGCATACATTTCGAGTTTTTTAAATTGTACATCACAATAACCAAATATTAAATGTTTATCCAATCAGCCTCGCTGAGAAAGTTTATTAGTGTGTTTACCAAAATGTGAATTTTAAAAAGAGACAAATTAGAAACTCCTTTAAAGCACCTTATTAGAATATGTGAAAGTAATAATTTTGTATACAACTTTTAATATATTAAAAAAAATAAATAAACAAGCTACATCATTTGAACTGTTTAAGAAAATACACATTTTATGCAAATTTCTGAACCACCTGTGTTATTAAAACAAAATTAATTATATTGTTCAGAGAATCTTTAACCAAAAGCTTTTATATGAAAGGTCAGATATTTCTTATATATCGAGATAACTAGCCGTTTTCGTACCCCGTACCGTACCGTTTTTGTGCGATGAATATGGAAGATGCGAAAAGAAAATTTTCATTGATTATGAAACATTTGCTGCGAATATTAATTAAGAATAACGCTTCTCTAGTAAGGAGTTTGTGATTAAAGGACTGACTAATTTAGCTTTGAACGTAACGAGTTTTTAGTGTATTTTTAAACGCTATAACACGGTTGTTATTAAAGATAAATGAAAAGTTCCTTTTCAGCGGTGGTTCTAGCCCGTGGCATGGGGTGGCTGCCCCTACCACCCCAGTTTGCCCGGAATTGTTTTTATCCTTTTATTTTTATTAGAACTTATTTTGGTGGCAAAAAATATTTTGCTTTAAAACTTAAAAGTTTTTATTCTGAAACAAAATGTCAATGCTGCAACTCAATTTTAGATTGTAATTTCCAATCCCCTAAACACTATTGAACTGAGGCGGGTGTGAAAAAAACTGTTTCAATCAACAGCTTCGGAGAAGAAAAAACAAACGAACCCGTCTTTATAAAACAACCAAAAATGTATTTTAATTTTTAAAAGCATTCTTTAACTTCTGACGAAGGCTTTAAATAATTTTTAACGTATGCATTATGTTGCTTATTATTTTAAATTGGAATAAAACACTTTTATTTCTGAATTTTAAAATGAAATGCAACAGTAGTTTCCTAATTAACTGGGATATTTTTAGTTAATCCCAAGTGAAACTAGATGAGTTTGTTACTATTTTTGTTATACATTGTATAGCTAACATAATGTTTGAGAAGATATTTTAAGGCCTGAAAATGTAAAGTTAAATTTCAAATCTAAATAAATGAATTGCTACAAGAAGTTTAAAAACTTTGTTTAAACACATTTAATAATTTAGATTTCAAACAAAATGTGGTCTTATAAGTTCTGAGTAAAAAGGTCGATTTTACCTCTGAAATATGTTTAGGCCTATAAATCTATTGTGTATGTTGTGTTATTAAAAAAATAACAATGAAACAACCTTCTAACAAATTTATTTTGTTGAATATTATATTTCTGTTTGTCAAAAAAGGATATTACATCCTGAAAACCCACAAATGTAAAGAATAAAGAATTCAATAAAACATCTTAAAACTGTATTTATTTTCTAGTTGACTCTTAGTGGCGATGTTTAGTCGTGACTAAGTGTAAAAAGCTCTATAAAGTTTGTACGTTTGAAGTTGTTACGTTTGAAATCACTACTATAATTTCTGTAAGTATGTATGTTATTGTGATTCAAATAAAATGTCAGTAACCATTTTTAAGTAGTCAAATTTATGATTTTGTGACCTACTGACTGTAAAACCGCTTAGAGTTGTTACAATTGTACCGTGTTTGGACTCATTTTGCGAAGAATAATATTTAGAGTTTAATAATTAGAGTAAAAATTAAGTAAATTTAACGGTTTAAAAAATGTGATTTTGTAGCACAAGGGCTAGTTGGTGATAACTAGGAGAACCATTAAGCAGGTAGACCGTGTTAGTGTGTCTGCGCGTGTGGGAGCGAGGGTCGATTTTATTACTTAGAGCGCAAGTCTGTTCGGACAAAGTATAAACATAAATATATTTAGGCCAACATCTTTCTCCAACCCAAAATAGTTTCTTAAAGTATTCATATTTATCACCAGTCAGACTATTTTTGTCTTAGATTTGTGGGATAAAATAGCCTGAATTATTTAATAATATCGAAATTTATAGCTGATACATTTTTGTGCTGGTAAATGGTTAGCAAGTCAATATATTTTCTCCGTTTCTGGAAGAACACGTCAAAATCAAAGACTATTGAAATAGTAATGAAAAGTAGGTTAGACAAAATGGTTTATGTATTTGACAGTATTAAAATTGGTAGAACAAATAATTTATAATAAAACGATATCCATGTTTCGAACGGCTTGTTGAACGGAGCGTTCTGAACGAGGTCTTAATGTAAGGTTCCACGTTCCATACTTGGGCCATGTTGTTTAATAAACATAAGACCGGTAACATGTTTGATCAATAAGTCCAATGGGAATGTGTGAACACAAACTCAAATATAAATAAACTTTATTAAAACCAAATTAAATTACCACGAGGAAATCAAAACCAAGAACTACAGAGTTGCGCGAACTAAAACATCAACGGTACCAGGAACTGGCACATACTTTCTTACAAACATATTTAAATTATTAAACAGATTCACTGTGATTTCATAATTGTATTAAAGTAGGAGAAGGGATACATTAAAGTAGGAGAGTAACTTATAAATATTATTATTATTATTAGCTAGAGAGAAAACTATTCGATCGATTAAAAAAACATTGCATTAAACATGTCAATTAGGCCTGTATAGATGCACGAAAAAAGGTTTTGAAAAATTGTGAAAAACAACCCCCCAATTTGATTCCAGAATAATCGTTTTATTGAGCTATTTTATATAATCCTGGGAGCACTTGGTATCTATTGCTTGAATCCTACTACTTTAAATGAGCAATTCTTGTATCTATCTTTGTATCTGTCGCGGATCTCGAAAACGGCTATAACGAATTTGCATACAGGGGTTATTTGACGTCAGGAATTGAATGCGCTAGGTCTTATGTCTTCAAAAACGCACATTAAGTCTGAAAAATGCGCATAAAATTTAAAATCTGAACTTCTTTTTATACCACCTTACAAGTTACTTAGAAGGCAAATAGGTAAAGTACAGCTTATTTTTATACCTCCTTCAAAGTCACTAAATATTCGAATAGATACAATCCAGATGTTAGAACGATGCTCGTTCACCCAGGTACAAACGAGCCAAAGATTAGCGAGAGCCTTTAGAGAGTTTTCCAAATGCGAGCGAAGCGAAGCAGTCATCTGAAACCGTAGGCTGAGGCGGGGTTTGGACGCGAAGAGTCCAGGTGCAAAGTCCCTAGTGTATACTTATACTGGCAGATAAATTACTACTTAATATGTAAATAAAATAAATAAATATATAAAATATAAAAATTTCTCAAAACCATTTCCGGAACCATGACACCACTGGGCCAATGTAAGAATAATCTCTAAACATTATTACTATTGTTAAAATCGGAAATGATGTTGTAGAAGAAAGTTGCATGACAGCTCAACAATAACAACTCTAATCGGATTACAAGGTTTACTAATTTAGCTCTGATTGCTGGTTCAACTTAAACAAAATGTCTTCCTGTCACGAAATGCCTTAGAGCTTAAACCTGTTGACAAGACTTGCTCAGCTATTCTATCTAAGAGTAGGTATATATTCTCAATCTAGAAGTCCTTTTAAATTATTACATCTTTGCTCGACATAGTTCTTGTAGTAACTACAAAATGTACAAAGTAAGTATGGATATTATTATAATCCGGTTTTCAACCGAGTGAAACTCGTGTTCAAGTTATTTTAAATAAAGTTTGTAATTGAAATACTGCCTGAAACCGAAAATCTATATATTACCACTTTTTGACCGAGCGAAGCAAGGTCTCCGTTTAACTCGACCGTTCAGCATTTCCTCTGTGTGTCTGTATGTCTGTCTCACGATTACGGCCAAACGCCTTGACCGATTTAGATGATTTTTTGCATGGATGTTTCTTATTCCTAGGCCGAGCCATGTATATACGGTTTTTCCATTTTTCATTTTTAACCCCTTAAATAAAATCAAAATGGCGGCCGGACCGTTTCTCTCAGTGTATACTTTTTTCCAAAGCCAGTTTGTGGCTAACCGTAAGTCGAATTTAAAAACTAATAACATTTTGCGAGTAGCAAATTAAATTTTCAACAAAATTGTATTCTTGATTTTTTTCCGTATCTCTAACGGTAAGCTCACAAAATGGCCGTAAACTTCAAATTTGTAAAAAGTCGTCCAAGTTTTTGTATTTTAACCATGTTTTTATACATTTATTCTAAACCAATTCAAAAGTGTTCCGTAGCTTTTTTGTAGATAAAGGTTCATAGAATTCATAGATGCCAGTAAAAAATGATTGAAGTAAAATTAACAAAGTTATTAGCCCAAGAAACAAGCATGTTCAGTAACGAAAGGAATAAGTTCAACTTTCGGGCTACATAATAAGTAGTAAACATTTTTTGTTATTTTTTTCATAAACGTAAAAAAGTTTCGTGATTTAGTTCTAAAAAGAACTGTATACAAATATTTATCAATTTCAAATTTCTTATTTTGAAAACACCAGTTTTTATGTTCCTACTACAACACTGCTAACAAAACTAGGTCTGTTTTGAATAGTAATTTAGGAATATACCCTTTGCCCAAAATTGACATTTATTATAAGAAAGTGTAGAGAATAAATAAAAGAATTGAACTGCATACTTGTAAATTATTATTTTATAAAAGTATTTGACTTAGCTTTACTTGAATTACAAAATGAGATGAAACAAATGAAACCTCGCGGCGATAAAGGACATACAAAAAATAACCGTTGGACAGCGTGAGAAGTGCTGGTACATGGGTTGAGATCACGACGCTTTAACATCGTTTGTTTTCTTTATTTCTAATATTGGAATATGATATGGAACTGTAAATACATTGTTAAGTTTTAGTTATTTAAGTATGTAAATATTTAATTCTATGTTTTCCCTCAATAACGCGATATTTGTAGCTACCTTACGCATTATTAACCTACATAAAACACAATGCCCCCTAAAAGAAAATCTTTAGCAGTTAAATAAAGCTCAAGAAAAGAAAAAAACGAGAACTAGAAACCCCGGAATCGCGGGAATTGTGAAATAATCTTTCACTGGCTAAACCTTCTGCTTACTTCCTTACTGGCACACTATTTTTAACCTAAACTCAAAACCACATTTGTTATTTCAACGAGCGAGGTGTACTGTTCACAGAACTACTAGTATTAAAACTAAGTACCCTTTTTAAGTATTTATTATAAAAGGAGAGGAATGAATCTTGTATCAATCGAAAGGGTTACAATAATAGTTATTTGTGTTTTAAGTGTCATCCCGAATGGAAATATTATCGCAAGAGCACAGTAAGGGGGGTAATTTTCTTGAGGGCGACTAAGATAATTTCTTCCCTTAAAAAACGAAACACTTTTCCTCGATGTTGAGATTTTTGTGGAAATGTCAGTTTTGGGACCACCTGAGTCCAAAAAAGTGGTTTTTATAAAATGTCTGTCTGTATGTATACAAAGCTAGAGAGAAAACTATTCGATCTATTTCGAACAAATTTGCACCAAACATGTCAATGAGGCCTGTATAAATGCACGAAAATGTTTTTGAAAAATTCTGAAAAATAACCCCCTTTTTAGCCAAAAAAACCCTAAAAATTCAGTTATTATTTTTTTTATAAAAAACGGCTGTAACAATTTTTATAAAATTTGGCTTATTTGTAGCCCTAAATGTACCCTAACATATGCAAAAAACCGTATCTTTCTAAAAATTCTCGTTTAGCTAATAATTATAAAACTGATTTTTGTGGGGGTTTTTTTGGCCAAAAAATGGGTTGCCATTCAAAGTTTTTCAAAACCTTTTTTCGTGCGTCTATACAGGCCTAATTGACATGTTTGGTGCACATTTTTTGTAAATCGATCGAATAGTTTTCTCTCTAGCTAAAAATAATAACATTTATCAGTTATTCTCCTACTTTAATGTATCCCCTCTCCTACTTTAATACAATTATGAAGTCACAGTGAATCTGTTTGATAATTCAAACATGTTTGTGGGAAAGTATGTGCCAGTTTCTGGTACCGTTTATATTTATGTTATAATGCCTTGTTGTGTGGCCTTTGGTTGTAGCGTGAGAGAAACGGATAAAACAGTTAGCTATCCTATAACTTGTCATCAGTAAGTATTTTAAATAATAGTATTACATTCACTAGTACTCTTTTCGATTTAGTATTCGCGATTCTTTTATTCGATAGTAAGCTTTAATCTCCTAAATACACTCACTTCCCCTGTTTTACTTATGTTAGGTTGTCAACTGATAAGGAGTTCCGTAAAAATTTGGTACAAGCTATTGGAAGAGAAAATTGGGAACCTGGTAATCGTAAGCGGCCGTGTTCTAATTATTTTAGAGAAGAAGACTTTAACAGATCTCCTTTTTGCAATAAACTAATATCAGGTGTAATGTCTTCCAAGTTTCCCTAAACACCTCCAAAAAACGGTTCTGTTACATGTTTCTTAAAATTACATGTTCTGTGCATACTCACGTATGGAATAATACAATTATATATATATAAAGATTTCATCAAGTATTCTATTTTCCCTTTAACACTCTTTTCCTCAAACCGTGGGAATTAAGAATTTGCGTACAAATAAATTAAAATGAATTATGTGAAGAACAAGTTACACAATTTACACAACAAGCGAAGATGAATTTCTTTACATTACAAAAACAATAATTGGTCAAATTTCGACCACAGGAGATACTGGTTGTAATTATGTTAACAAGCCAATTTGTATGAAATAAATAATCTACATGTTTAATTTGAACTGGTAATTAGATTTACGTGAAAACCTTTAACCCTCTTTTATTTACTATACATTAAAAACTAAAATGTATATAACTCAAATTGGTTGAGAAAATACTGAAATTTGCAATCTAAAAGAAAGTTTATGCCTATAAATAGTTTCAAGCATGCTATTTGAAACACATAACTCACCTGACTAAAAATGTTCAGTGTTGTTAAAACAATCAGCTGTTTCGATATTTCAAAATGGTGTTTCAATTTACAGCTGAATTCATACAGTGAAATAAATTGTAGTTGTTGTAATTTTTAGGTTATGTTTTTTTAGTAGCAGTTCTTGGTTATTTTTAAGTTGTACTGTTTTAACTCACGATATATCCTGTATCATAAATTTAATAGCTTGATTTTCAGATTCAATATTGTTTTCTATGTTAGCTTTAAGGTTATGATTAGTAGTACACCTTATTGAAAAGAAATGTGTAATTATATGTGTGAAGGTAGCAAGTGGATATACCTAAGGTGTGAACAAAGTTGTGTATATTTTAGTGCAGTACTTAAAAGTTAAGATGCTTTACAGTTAACATATAAATGTACTTAAAATCTTCCACAATGAATGGTGTTACTAAACAAACCCAATAAAAACTAAATGGTTTTATGTTATACTCTTGTAACTTTGCATTTTATTATTATGTAGTAAAATAAAAGTAAAAAATAGAGTTATTATTATTTTTTTATTTATTATTATTTAAAATTATTTTCGAAAGAATAAACTCACGAGTCAAATTCTACGTAATTTATTTCAACAGATTATTCTCAAATACATTTTTTTTTTTTCGATATTATGATAATAACAATTTCTTCTTTATTTCGAAAGAAGATCAGGTATTATTGCCCTCCATTGTCAACATAATTATTTTTTTTATTCTTAAAATATAACCACCCAAAATGTTTACAAATAAAATCTCGTGTGTACTTTGTTCCAGTCAATATTCATCGCCTGCCTTCTCCTGGCCGTCGTAGTTGCAAAGCCTGAAGCTCCAACACAAGGTTTCGCACCTGCAGGAGCTGGACCCGTCGGGTTTGCCGATGCACCAAAATACCCCGCACCTGTCCCAGCACCCGCACCTCCACCAACTGAGTATGGACTGCCTACACACTAAAGCAACCTCTACTTAACAACTTGTACATGTTCATTTCACCTGACTGTCTTATATTTCAGCAACAACATAAAACCCTACCTACAAAATTAACAATCTGTACATCGAAATAAAGTAATAATGTTTTTATAAATTTGTTTTTCTTTTCTTATTCAAATCATTTTCCTGCAGTAACCATTTTACTTTGCACAAAGAAAGAAATGAATTCAGTACCGTAGGTAATATAAATACACCTCTCCTTGATTTGTGTCGAAACACCGAGGAGTGCCGCCGTAACTAGTACCAAGATGGGTCATCACCTACACTCACCCAGATCTCAAGGGGGATGGGGAGCTAGGGATGTGCAACACCCAGACACTGAAGGTTGGCCTGGAGAGCACAAATCCATTGGTACCATTTTTGACGACACAGCGAACAGCTTACCCCGAGGCCTAGAATGGTCGCAGGCCCTTTATCTTACTAAGCAAGGTCGCTACGGTTTCAGCTTCCTTTCAAGTTCCGCAGAGTACTTGACGCGAATCCAGGTTGCCCGGTATTCCGTACCGGAAGTTAATACAAACACAACAATCTAACTTAATACCACGAATTCTTTTTCCTAGTAAAAGTGGAATTTAATAAACAGAGCAAGATTAAAAAAACAAATTTCTCGCCAGCAGGAAATACCCCTAAATTTTCCCTGGACCAGCTCCATCACCAACTCAGTATGAACTGATAACTATCTAGACTAGTCATCCCGTATATTCCAAGAAGATTGAATGCTGTACCACCTCCCCTGTATATACTAGCACACACCCATGGGCGCCCATACCCCCAGCTTTAAGGGAAAGGAAAATATGCACATTATTAATTTTATTCTAGTCCGGTATTTTTCTTTAAAGAGATTAGCACTAAAATACGATTTAAATGTTATGTGCCGTTTGATTTTACATATACTTATTTAATTTTTTACAAGAGTTCAAGCATGAGCTGCTGGGTCACTACTTGGTGCGGCCTCTAATAGTGTAATAGGTCTTTGTGTATTCACTGACGGTGTAAAGGTACAGACTCAATGCTGTGTGGGTTAATATTTCATCTGAACAGCCAAATTGGTTTCCTTGGACTACTTTTGCCGAAGGAGGGGAGGGGTACTCCTTAACACGTTCACTGCTACGCAAATTTCTTATTTTTAATGCTAGGAGCTGACCTTTTATTTTTTATATGTATAGTCCAAATGAGTAGAAATTACTTTAATTTTTTTTTAACCTTTCTACGTAATGATCACTAATATTTTAAAGCGGACGCACGTGTGCGTCCAAAGCATATAGGCTTAAAATTGGCGTGCGCAATGCACTGTGTATTGAAAAATACTCCTAATAATGGGGGTTGGCGTGTAATGCACTGTGCGTCGGCCGCTTCTCATAGAGTTCAGTGTCAAGCTCACCCCTAGCGCTCCCTAGAAAATATCATATAGGCGCCCATGCACACACCTATGGGTTCGCTCTCATATATAAATACATGAAAGGTGCATAGTGTAGAGGTTGGGTCTTACCATTAGCCTACACACAATGCAAAAAACTATTTCTGATCCGAGTTCCCAGGCCCAAGAATGCATAGTACATTTTTCCCCTTTTAGACCTACATCTGCATTCGTGCATGTTTTCAGTCAGTTTGATGCCTATAACTTCCAAACGAAAGTGAAAGTGTATTTATTTCTCATATACGAGTACATTGTACCTAAAATATTGGATACGAAAAAATATTTTACTCGTTAGGCCGCTATTAGCCGTGGACAACCAGTGATACCTCCGGTTGACGGTGGTGTGGCGGATCATTGAATCAAATTGGAGCTATTAGCAGTGAAGGATCGGTTGTACAACTAGTTGACGACCGGTGTTCGGACCCTGCTACCTACAGTCCTGTCAACCGATTGGCCGGTACCACTGGTTGTCCACGGCTAATAGCGGCCTTAGACTCAAGTAATCGAAATGCAAATGGTAAATACTTTCTTGTGTATCGCCTAAGGATAATATGTACCAAATTTAAGCTCTGTAGTTTGTAGGAGGTTAGAGAAATTTATATTTATTTTATAG